>CAUYON010127857.1:0-20956 GCA_963573935.1 Arctocebus calabarensis | reverse complement strand
GGTAGAGTGCCGTGGCGTCACACTGCTCACAGCAACCCCCAGCTCTTGGGCTTAAGCGATTTTCTTGCCTCAGCCTCCCGAGTAGCTGGGACTACAGGCGCCTGCCACAGCGCCCGGCTATTTTTTTGTTTTGCAGTTCGGGCGAGGCCGGGCTTGAACCAGCCACCTTCGGTATATGGGGCCAGCGCCCTACTCGCTGAGCCACAGGAGCCGCCCCATCCATTTGCCTGTTGAGGGACATCTTGGCTTTGGCAATTATGAATAAAGGCACTATTTGTGTGCAGGTGTTTGGACATAAGTTTTCGGCTCATTTAGGCAAATACCGAGGACTGCCATTGTTGGTTCATATGGTCAGAGTATGTTTAATTGTATAAGAAATTGCCAAATATCTTCTAACGTGATTATCCCATTTTTGCCTTCCTACCAGCAATACATGAGAGTTCCTGTTGCTCTGCATCCTCACCAGCATTTGGTGGTGTCAGTGTTTTGCACTGTAACCATTCTAATAGGTGTGTAGTGGTATCATCATTGTTTTAATTAGCAATCCCCTGCTGCAATATGATCATGAACATCTTTTCATATGCTTATTTGCCATCTTCTTAAGCAAGGTGTCCAAAAATCTTTTGCTGATTATTTAATTGGGTTGGCTGCTTTTTTATTGTTCCGTTTTAAGAGTTCCTCATCTATTTTGGACACCAGTCCATTATGGGATTTATATTTTGCAAATACAGCATATTGTCCCAGTCTGTGGCTCATGTTTTCATTCTCTTAATGCTTTATTTATACTGTTGCAATGAAACTGAAATTTGAGGACACCATGGGACAGAAACCAGTCATAGAGGTTTACTTTTTCTTTTTTTAATTTTTTACATATACACATGTTTATTAGGTTTCCACTTTTTTGCCTTTTCACGCCTTCTTAAAGCCTTTTAGAAGTCTCCATACTGAGACTCTGAGGCTCAGTATGGAGTCATCAGTTAACTTTCCTTTCCTTTATTTACTTTTTCTTTATTCTCATCAGATGCAAGGCGAGCAGTGTCCATTGGTACTCCCTTGTACGTTCAGCAGCAACATGCCAAAGGTGGGACATCTGAGCTGATGCAGCTCGCTCAGCAGAGCGGGTAGACACTGGGGACTTTCCCCATAGGGATATCCAGGCACCATCTGGAGGCCGGGCCAGTACTGACCTGCCCTGTCCAGGGGGCAGAAATTACAGGCCCACAGGATTTGCCCTTATAACCTTAACCTTATCTGGGGCACAAAGGACTGAGCTCCCCAATGTATTGACAACATATTGGAAAAACAAGTACCAGGTTTCCAAACCTAGAGGCTTTAAGCAGGGATGGCAGGCGTTGCCTTTCCCCTCTCTCCCACCCAGTACACATGTGCCTTCCTTCTAGAAGGCACACGCAGACCTTCACAGAGCCTTGGCAGAACAATAGACAACAGTACCAGGCTATTGATCCTGTCTGCTTCCCATAGGATGGAAAATCATTACATGGCAGTGGAAAGGAAGTTCAGTCCATGGAAAGCTTTTCCTGCAGGTCTGCAGAACACTTCCTGCACCCTACCTGCCTCCTGATAATGCAATGCCCTGATGCTTCAGAAGAGTTAAGTATCTTCTCAGGAGTTCAATATTAAAATATGCCTATTTCTGGCTAATTAGAAAATGTGGCCAACAAGCAAGTAAATTATCCTAAGAGTTTCTCTGACCTTAGTGAAAGGAACAGCAAAGTGGTGGCGACTGCCAGGAAGCCTGTGAAATGCTGAATGCCTGGGGTGGGCCTGAGAGTATGCATTTTACAAGCTCCCAGGCCATTTGGATACATGTGAAGTTAAAGCGCAAACTTTAGAGGCCTAAAAAACCTGGGTTTAGATTTTGACTTTGCTGCCTTTGGGCAAATATTTAAATACCTTAATTCTTATCTGCAAACTGGGAATAATTATAGGGCGGTGGGAAAAAAACAAGAATCAATCCCTGCCTTGTACCAATTCAAAAGATCTAATTGTAAAAACAAAAACTATAAACGTTATAGGGAAAAAAACCCAGAAAGAAACTTTTGTGACCTTGGGTTAAGCAAAGATTTCTTAGAAACCTTTGTGCTATAATGAAAACACAATCCATAGAAAACAAATTAATAAATTGGACTTGATCAGAACTTCAAATTCTGTTTTCTGAAAACCAGTTTAAAAATAAAAAGACAAGTCATAGAGAAAATGTTTGCACCTCATATATTTGATAAAAGACTTGAATCTAGAATAAAGACCATCATATAATAAAACAACATAAAAAGTGGGCAAAAGATCTGAACGATTTACCAGGGAAGGTAAGTGTCAAGCCCATGAAAAGGTGATGGAGGAAACACAAATTAAAACCACAATGACATACTACTACACACCTATTACAAAAAAGACTGACCACACTGTATATTAGCTAGTGTGTGAAGCAACTGGAACCTTGCTTCAGATGGGAATGTAAAATGATACAACCACTTTGGAAAAGATTGTCGGTTTCCTAACAATGTAAACATACACTATAATCTGACCAGTCTGCTTTTAGGAACTTACCCATGAGAAATGAATGCATATGTCTATGCAAAGATTTATACAAGACTGTTCATATCAGCTTCATTTGTATTAGGCAAAAAGTGACAAACTACTCTGATCTCCATCAAGACATGAAACTGTGGTCTCCAAACAATGGAATGCCACTCAGCAATAAAAACAATGAACTGGCTCGGCGCCTGTGGCTCAACAGGCTAAGGCACCAGCCACGTACACCTGAGCAGGTTCGAATCCAGCCCGGGCCGCCAAACAACAATGGTGGCTCCAACCAAAAAAATGGCTGGACGTTGTGGCAGGTGCCTGTAGTCCTAGCTACTTGGGAGGAAGAGGCAGGAGGGAATTGGAGGTAGCTGTGAGCTGTGATGCCACAGCACTCTATCCAGGGTGACAGCTTGTGGCTCTGTCTCAAAAAAAAAAAAAAAAAAGGATGAACTGTTGAGACACACAGTAACATGGGTGAATCTCTGAAATAATTTTGCTGAATGAAAGAAACCAGGTCTCCTCCCTCCCCCCCCAAAAAAAATTAGTACAGACGTGATTTCATTTGTATAAAATTCCAAAAAATATGAACAGTATAATGGCCGGAAGCAGATCATTGGTTGTCTGGATGTTGGGGTTGAGGACAGAAATGAAGGAATTAGAAAGGGGCACAAGAAAACTTTCAGATGTGATAGACGTATATCTTGATTGTTGTAGTGGTTTCACAGGTATATAAATCAAAACATCAAATTTTACACTTTATATGCATACCTCAAAATAAATTTTAAAAATTGAAATAAAATTTGAAATTCGGTTGCGGTAGCCATATTTCAAGCTCTCAATGGCTTCGGCCACTAGTGGCTGCCTCATTGGATACCAGGAGACAATGTGCCCTCAGAGCAGAAGGTTCTATTGAGCAGTGCTGGTCCCAACACAAGATGTCCTGTGCCAGGCTGGCAGAAAATTCTAATAAATTATTCTTCTGGCCAAAGTGCATGCTGGCCCTTTGTCTACAGAACAAAATGGATGTGGGTGGGGAGGGCAAGCAGTGGTTGGCCATCAGGACAGGCCACGCACAGGTGCGTGCCTGTGACCTCAGTTGGATCTTTGGGAATGCGGGTATTTTGCTTTCCTTGTGCAGCCCTGAGTAATCTATTCAGGGTGAGGGCTCTGGGGTCTTCAGCCACTTTATGTCCTGCACCCTTCAGTGGCCAAGTGAAGCCAGAAGGTCCCCTTCTCAGAATGAGGTGTTTAAGTGGACCAAGTAACATAAATGGGCTTACAGAGAACACCCCTAGTGTTAAAATGCAGTTTGGTCCCCAGAACCTGGACCACGAGTGTAACTGGGTGTGGCCACTCTTTGAACCTATTTTGATATCTTGGCGATTCCCACTCCAGATTCCAGAGTCCAATAGAACAAGGAGTTTGATTCTCCCTGAAATCAGTCGTTTTGGAGGTGATTCAAGGGACTGAGACAACACCAGGACACAAAGAAAAGCGGAGCCACCGGGCTCTCCCCAACTGTGCCCGCAGACGCAGCCAGGATTGTGGCCAAGTGCGCCCTCCAGCGCCCCTCTCCCGAAATATATGCTATACATTTTTAAATTACTTATTCAACAAAAATGTGTTGGAGACTAGCCCTCCGCGCTGCTCTGGGGCAAGACTGTCACATCAAACATCACCAGAGCCTGGGGGTCGTGCTGGGAGGAGGATGGCGGGGCGGGCCTGGCACTGATTCGGGGTCCGTTCCACAGTTTCCAAGTGGGTCTCTCGGGGGCCCCTAGCCCAAACTGTGTGATCTGGCTCCGCTGCCCCGCCCCCTCCCCAGCCCGCAGCCCCAGAGCCGTTTGCACGACGACCGGGTCGGGCGCCCTCCCCGCGGGAGCTGCGGGGCCACGGCTGACCGACCCGCTGGCTGGGGGTGCGGGGAGGCCGTCCTGGCGACATCAGTCTCCCGGGCTGTCGTGGAAATGCCTCTTCCAGTCTCAAAACCACTTCTGAGCACAGAAGAGACGCCCAGATTTCACCCTGCGCGCCGCGCCCGAGGGGTGTGGGAAACGTTTGGGGGGTCTTAATGCCTACGGCCCAGGACGTCTGGGGACATGCGGCGACGCCCGCCCCACCCGGGAAGGGCCACCAGGCCGGGGAGGGAGGCTCCAGCCTCTGCCGCCGCCCGGACGACCCAGGCCCGGCGCGGGCTCGTGTCCGCCGGGCTCGCCCCAAAATGCGCTAGCGAGTGAGGCGAGGGGCGCAGGCTCCTCCGGGCACCCCCCAGCCTCTGCTGCGTCCAGCAGACAGCGGTCTGGAAGAAGGCGAGAAAGGGTTCTTTCCAAAGGTTAAGACAGACCTTCCAGCACCTTCTAAAGCCCCAGAAAGTGGTGGCTTAGAAATTGCTCTTTCGCGCCCCAGCGCCTCAACTGGAAAGGGTCTTCGAGCCCAGGCTGGCTGGGAAGGCCAGAAATCTCCTTCCCTTTGCTTGTCTCCTCCTCCCTTTCTGCATCCCCACCCCCCCAACCCTCAGGGTGCTAATCTGTTCGCCTCCAAACTGGATTCTTCCAGAACTGTGTGCAGGGGCGGAGGTGGGGTGGGTGTAGGTTTGTTTGCAAGGCGAGCAGAGCCTGATTTCTTTTTTTTTTTCCTTTTTGAGACAGAGCCTCAAGCTGTCACCCTGGATAGAGTGCGGTGGCATCACAGCTCACAGCAACCTTCAATTCCTGGGCTCAAGCGAGTCTCCTGCCTCTGCCTCCCAAGTAGCTGGGACTACAGGCGCCCGCCACAACGCCCGGCCATTTTTTGGTTGCAGCCGGCATTGTGGTTTGGCGGGCCCGGGCTGGATTCGAACCTGCCAACTCAGGTGTAAGTGGCTGGCGCCTTAGCCCACTGAGCCACAGGCGCCGAGCCCAGAGCCTGATTTGTAACAAGCTCCTCGTAAACATGAAATGAATGAAGAGACGACCAGCAACTGCCAGTGGTTCCCTTTTGTACCCCTCTTGTAAAGAAACGCTGTTACGTCGGGGACCCTGTAAGGACCACAGCCCTGATCAGAAGAGATCATAATAAGCCTGGGGATCTATCGGCCAGGGGTTTCCCCACTGAGGCAAGAAAAGGATATTCAAGGCCTCCAACTTCCTTATAACAAGCTTATAGGAAAGGCAAGAAGCACCATTCTGAAAGCAAAACGGCTTCCTTTATTTTATTTTATGTTTTTTTAATTTTTATTTATTAATTCTTTTAGACCGAGTATGACTATATCGCCCTGGGTAGAGCGCTGTGCAATCACAGCTCACAGTAACCTCTTGGGCTTAAGTGACTCTCTTGCCTCAGCCTCCCAAGTTGCTGGGACTACAGGCACTCCCACATCGGCTATTTTTTGATTGTAGTAGTCATTGTGGTTGGCAGGCAGTGACTGGGTTGGAACCCACCAGCTCTGGTGTATGTGAACGGCGCCCTAGCAGCTGAGCTACAGGCACAGAGCCCATTTATTTATTTTTTAAATAATACATGTAAAACACAAGGACACACTCAACAATATTTTAAAAAATAAAGTTAAAATCCCTGGTCCCCACCCCCCAGTCTTAATTCCCTTCCCAGGGATGGCCATTGTGAGTTTGATGTGCCTCCCACCGGCTTCCACCTGCCAGTTTCCTGCTGTTCCACCTGCAGGCCTTGGTGCTTATATAACATCCTTTCTACCCAGAATGCCTCTCTGTTCCTTTTCTCTTTTGGAAAGGGTAATTTATTTGTTTATAACATTTGTGTAGTAAAGTGCACATGCCTGAAGTGTGCAATGCAGTGAATTTTTACATCTTTTACATTATAGTATCCTCACCCAGGTCAAGATGCCATCTTCAGCATGCTCTGGTGGGCCTCCCCCAGGCCATAGCCACCCCAGAAGGAACTGCTATCCTGATAGCTCTCACCCCGGATTCTTTTGTCTGTTCAGGTAAGTGGTGTGTTTCTAGAATTTTTATGGGGGCTCATTCACATCTTCCAGGTTTCAACTCAGATGCCACCTCCTCTCCCATTTCTTTCCATAGCATTGAGCTATTTCTAAGAGCACTTCATAGTCTGTAGTTTTTGTGTTAGTTTTTTGACTTGTTTACTATTTGCGTTCCCAAATAGGAAGCGTCCTCTCCTATTCACTGCTGTCCCCTCCCCTAAGTGCAGTGTCTGCTCTGTGTAGATGTTCCAACAAACACTCCTTCAATGAATATGTGTGTAAATGAAAGGAAGAAATACCCCAGGCATCAATTTGTACAGCCTCAAATCTAAAACTAATTATAGTTGTCTAAACACTGGCCTATGACTAAGGTCTCTGCACTTCCTGTACAAAGAAAATATTCACCAACTTCAAATTGGAAGACTTGGAGAAAAATACGGGAGTTATTTCTGTCTATCTGGAGGCAAAAAGTGGGCAAATTCTCACCCTCTCCACCGAGACTGGACTTTTGCTTTAAACTATTGAATCAATGTTTGAAGCGTGAACTTTACTTTGGCTACATAAAAAGACTCTGAACAGTGATTATCTCTATTGAGGTGAGAGAGGATGAATTTTTTTTTTTTACTTCCTTTATACTTTATGTTTTGACATGGATACATATCCCTTTTTGAATAAGAAAAAAATTAATTATGATAAAATCCACATAACTTAAAATTTACCATCCTAACCATTCTTGACATGTACACACACAGTTAAATAATGTTACATACATTCCTATTGTTGTACAACCAATCTCCAGAACAATTTCCATCTTACAAATCTGAAATTCTATACCCACCCAGCAATTCCCCATTCCCCTTCCCCTCCCGCCCCCAGGGCCATTCTATCTTCTCTCTGCGCATGAACAACTCCAGGTGCCTCCTGTGAATGGAATCACACCGTGTTTATTCTTTGTGACTGGCTATTTCACTTGGCATAATGTCCTCAAGGTTCATTGGTGGTGTAGCAGGTGTGAGAATTTGCTTCCTTTTAAGGCTGAATTTTATTCCATTTTATGGATATCCCACATTTTATCTATTCATCTACCCCAAAGTGCAATTCTGGATCACATGGTAATTCTACTTTTTATTTTTCATGGAACTGCCCTCCTATTTTCAATAGCAACGGTGCCAATTTACATCCCCACCAATGGTGTAAAAGGCTTTTAATTTCTTCACATCCTTGCCCACATTTGCTATTTTTTATTTTTGTTTATTTTTACATAATAACCATTCTAATGAGCCAATATGCATTTCCCTAAAGAGTAAAGATGTTGAGCAATTTTTTTTTTTGAGAGAGAGCTTCAAACTGTCACCCTGGATAGAGTGCCATGGCATCACAGCTCACAGCAACCTTCAAGTCCTGGGCTTAAGCGAGTATCTTGCTTCTGCCTCCCAAGTAGCTGGGACTACAGGCGCCCGCCACAACACCCGGCCTTTTTTTGGTTGCAGCAGTCATTCTTGTTTGGCAGACCTGGGCTGGATTCAAACACACCAGCTCAAGTGTACGTGGCTGGTGCCTTAGCCCGTTGAGCCACAGGCGCTGAGCCCAGTGTTGAGCATTTTTTTCATGTGCTTATTGGGCCATTTGTGTGTCTTTGGAAAATTGTCTATTCAAGTCCTTTACCCATTTGAATATTTGGTTTTTTGTTGTTGAGTTCTGAGAACATACTACTTTTAAAATCAGAAAATAATTGTATTTTATGAAGAAGGGAAGAAAAAGTATGCAGAAGGCCAATCAAGAGAGGTATAGAAGTTAAAAGAGTGGGCTCTGATCAGGAGATTTAGTCACCACCATTATTGAGCACCTACTGTATAAGTCAGGGCAGACTCAGTAGTCTGACAAGCAACCCCACAATCTCAGTGCCCTAGCACAATACAAGTGTTGCTACCTTGCTTTACACCTGATGTGGTCCAAGGTCACGGGGAGGGGGGTCAGTTATGAAGGACAGGAGGGTGCTGCGTCACGTAGTCATTCACGGGCCTGGGCTGTTTTTATCCTGTGAGACTGACATCCTCAATATGTGGGCTCCAAGGTTGCCATGAGAGGAGATAAAAGGAAGGATTACGCAAGGATAATTCTTTATGGACCAGTGTTTTCCTGTATAGCATCAAGCTGAACTTAGAATACAGCCCCACCCAGCTACAAAGGAGACCGTGAAACCTCCTCTTCCCGTGTGCCTGTAGGAAATGCAACTGCGTCATCTCTGCCCTCATTGGCTCATTTGGTCACTAAACCATTTCAGTCCTCTTCCCACGTAGACACACTCCTCCTCTTCTCTAGGGACGTACCCCAAAGCCCCAATCAGTCCCCACATCCAGGGTCTCTGCATCACCAACACTCTTCCTCCCTAGGACTAGACATCCATCCTATTGTCCTGGTGACCAGTGACCTAAAGGGTACATTACCTGCCCCTCCCAGCACCCAGCGTACAGTGGTGAAGTGGAGATGATGCCATTTCCCTGGAGAACAGGGAGGGCACGGTAGCCCTTGTCCTCAGAAGTGACTAATGCCTTTCTGTGAGACAGACATTGTGAGGGCTCCCTGCCATGGCAAGGGGGCAGGTGTGTGACCGGGTTGTAGTATGACAGGGAAAGCACCCCCTGTCCGCTTTTTACCACAGGCTCAGGGAAGAGGAGGGGGATCTAGGGACTGGCAGGACCAGTAAGGAAGAAGCCTGGCACATCTCGGGAGAGGACAGGCACCACTCCAGAGGGCTCCGGAGCTGCAGGATCCTCGGACAAGCCAGGTTGGGTTAGAACGTTCAGAGAAGAGGGTCGGAAAGCAGGACGTCTGGGGAGTCGGGGAGGGGCAGGGGAAGTGGTCCCAGGAGGATGGACAAGCCTGGACAGGCTCTGTGCCCCCAGGGAAGGGATTATCTTAGACCTCTAGTGAGCACGTGTCTCTCCTCAGAGAGGATAAGAAATTCACCCAGGGCCACAAACCGCTCAGTGACAGGGACATGATTCTGACAGGCTGGCTCTGCCTTCAGGACTCCTGCCTGCTGTGCAGGAAGCTCGGGGGTCACTGCCTCACTCCTCCCAGAGCCCCTGGGACTCAAGTGGCCTTGCCTTCTCTGTCAAGGAGACTCCTATGTCGGTGGCTTTAACCTTTGTAAGGTCCCAGATCTCTTTGAGATGCTGGCCAAAGTCGGAACTGTTCCCAGAAACAGGCACGCGTCCACGGGCGTTGCCTGCATTTCTAGGGGTCATGGACTCCAGGAAACCCACTCAAAGCTCTCAGCTTAGCACCCCAGCCCTCAGGCCTCTCTGGCATCCCCCTTTTGTCCTGGGGCCTGGAACGGAAATGGAACAGTGGCCTTGGTGTGACCTATACTCAGAGCACCCAGCTATGGAGGGCCAAGTGACCACACAGCCACTGGGCCATCTCGCTGCTTTGCCAGCAATCTCCCTCGCTGTTGCCTGGACACCAGGACAAAGGGGCCTTCTCAGCAGGGAGCCAGCGGCCTGGCCTTTCCACGTGCTAGTCTGCCCCTATTTAGGGCTCGTAAAGGTGCACCCTGCTGCCCCCACGCCTTGCTGAGTAGGGCACCTGGCCTGCCATCCTTTGGAAGTGTGTTACCAATCTGCCCATTTAGCCTTGTCTGGGAAGCTCCCAGGGGCTCCTCTTTTGTGCACACCTGACAGGACTCCAAAGGCCAGGCCTTGCCTGCGAGTAGCTAGAACCTCTACCCTCCCCTGGCCTCCTGGGAAGGGCCCGGAGGGGGTGCCTTCTGTCCCCTCCAATCAACAGGTACATAGCCGTCTCCACTGCAAGCTCTGACTTATGCTTGTGAACAGAGCAGAAGGGTCCCTGTCCCCAGTGGACCAGAGTTCTGAGAGTAGTTTGATCTCCAGAAGCGAGTGACTTCTATAAAGCCTCAAGGTGCAACCAGAAGGAAGAGGAGCAGTCTAGGAGGCCCCCGACCCCTCCAAGGTCATGAACTAGCTCACTGGCCAAAAACGCCCTCATCCCCTGGGTCCCCAGGAACACCTTGTTTTTTCTATCTTTTATTTGATACTGGAAAGACCTAGCCGTTGCTTCAGGCTCTATTCTTCCACTGAATAAGGAGACAACCTATCTGCTTTCTCTCCTTCCCCTCGTCCCTGCACTCACTTTAGAAAATATGGAAACTCCAAACAGCCACAATAAAAAGAACTCCTTAATCTTATTAATGATAACAGGAATAAGGAATATGAAAGTGAAGCCGTTAGCTTAGCCATAGGGACTTATAGCACACTCAGGCTCCAGGTCCCAGTAACCCTGGGCGCTGCTGTGTCACCAGAGTCCCATTATCTGCACAGAACACCACTTTCTGGACGCACAGGGCCTGTGCTGTTTGACCTAGTTAGGTTCTTTTCATGGCAACAGTCTAAAGTCATTTTAAAAAATGGGAGGGGGTCAGGTGTGGGGGCTACTCTTAGTACTCTGGGAGGCTGAGGCAGGAGGATCCCTTCCAGTCAGGGGTTCAAGACCAGCCTGAGCAAGAGGGAGACCCCCATCTCTACTAAAAGTAGAAAAGACTACCCAGCATGCTGGGCCCCTGGAGCCCCAGCTACTGAGGACACTGAGGCAAGAGGATCACTTGAGCCCAGGTGTTTGAGGTTGCTCTGAGCTATGACACCATGGTGCTCTACCCAGACAGACAGAGTGAGACTCTCTCAAAAAAATGAAAAAAGGCTCGGCGCCTGTGGCTCAATGGGCTAAGGCACCAGACACATACACCTGAGCTGGCAGGTTTGAATCCAGCCCCCGGGCCCGCCAAACAACAATGATGGCTGTAACCCAAAAATGGCCGGGCGTTGTGGCAGGCGCCTGTGGTTTCAGCGACTTGGGAGGCAGAGGCAGGAGACTCGCTTGAGCCCAGGAATTGGAGGTTGCTGTGAGCTGTGATGCCATAGCTCTCTATCCAGGGAGACAGCTTGAGGCTCTGTCTCAAAAAAAAAATTAAAGGCTTGGCGCCTGTGGCTCAGCAGGCTAAGGCACCAGCTACGTACACCTGAGCTGGCGAGTTCAAATCCAGCCCGGCCCGCCAAAAAAATGGCCGGGCGTTGTGGTGGGCGCCTGCAGTCCCAGCTACTTGGGAGGCAGAGGCAGGAGACTTGCTTGAGCCCAGGAATTGAAGGTTGCTGTGAGCTGTAATGCCACGACACTCTATCCAGGGCGACAGCTTGAGGCTCTGTCTCAAAAAAAAAAAATTAAAATTAAAAAATTAAAATGGGAGGGGGCTCCTGGTGAATGAGTGCAGGAGAGGAAGGCTGTGGGACATGAAGGCTCTGCACTCGCGGCATGTCTCTGCTTCTCCCTCCCAGGGTGCGCCCTCCTCTCCTCAGCTGGGCTGTGGCCGCGCTCCTTCAGACGTCTGCCTGTCACGACCTCTCAGACTGCCCTGGCAGCAGGAACTGCCTCATTCTCCCCGTATGTCTTAGCTCCTCTCCCGAGAGAGAGAGGTGGACCTATCCTTGCTGTAGTTTGCCAGGGCTGCTGCAACCATCCTCCTGGATGGTTTAACAGAAATGTATCATCTTAGGGCGGCGCCTGTGGCTCATCGAGTAGGGCACTGGCCCCATATACCGAAGGTGGCGGGTTCAAACCCAGCCCCGGCCAAACTGCAAAAACAGAAAAATAGCTGGGCATTGTGGCAGGCACCTGTAGTCCCAGCTACTTGGGAGGCTGAGGCAAGAAAATCGCCTAAGCCCAGGAGTTGAAGGTTGCTGTGAGCTGTGTGATGCCAGGACACTCTTTTTTATCACTCAAGGGTGATAAATAAAAAAAAATGTATCATCTTGCAGTTCTGAAGGCTGGCAGTTCACGATTGAAGTGTTGGCAGGTCTGGTTCCTTCTGAGGGCTGTGCCGAGAATCTGCTCCAGGGCTGTCCCTGAGCATCCGGTGGCTTGCTGGCCATCTTTGGCGCTCCTGTGCTTATAAACACCCAGCCCTGATCTCCCTGGTCTCTGACTTCGTCTTCATGAGGCGCTCTGCCTGTATCTGTCTCGGTCCTATGTCCCCCTTTCATAAGGACACCTATCATATTGAATTAGAGCTGCTACTCCAGCACGATCTCATCCTAATTACATCTACAATGACACTATTTTCTAATGTTTTAAATTTTTTTTATTTTGGATTAATATGAGGATACAACTGTTTAGGTTACGTTGTTTTCATTTCCAAGGTCAAGTTCAAGTTGTAGTTGAGCCCTTCACCCAGGGGGTGTGCTGAACACCCTCACCTTGTGCACATTAGGTGAGATCCTGCCAATCACCCTCCCCTCCCCTTTCCCACTTTTCTCCTCCCCCTTGCTAGACGATATTTGTGTTTTTGCTTTTGTGCGGGTGTGTAGTTGTTTATATATTGGTTTTATATTCCTAATGAGTACATTGGATATTTTTTTCCTATTCTTGAGATACTTGACTAAGAAGGATGTGTTTCAGTTACATTCAGGTGAACACAAAAGATGTAAAGTCTCCATCTTTTCTTATGGCTGAATAGTACTGCATGGTATATATGCCACAGTTCGTTAATCCTTTCATGGTTAATGGGCACTTGAGTTGCTTCCACGTCTTGGCAGTTGTAAATTGAGCAAATGTCCTTGTGGTAAAATGATTGCTTTTATTCTGGGTAGATACCTAGTAATGGCATTGCAGGATCACATGGAAGGTCGACTTTTAGTTCTTTGAGAATTCTCCATTCTTCTTGCCATAAAGGTTGTATTAGTTTGCAATCACACCAGCAGTGCAAAAGCATTCCCTTTTTTCCACATCCATGGTAGCATCTGCAGATCTGGGGCTTTGGGATGTGGAGTTAGAGTGGTTTTGATTGGCATTTCTCTGATGATTAGGATGATGAAAATTTTCTCATGTGTTTGTTGGCCATTCATATGTCATCTTCAAAGAAGTTTTTGTTCAAGTCTCTTTTCTAGTTGATTAACTTGAGTTCTCTGGATCCTTTTTTCTAATAAGGTCACATTTGAGGTGCTGGAAGTTAGGATTTCTACGTATGAATTAGCTTTTGCACCCAGGCCACATAGTAGATTGGTACACGACTGTTTTAGCTTCCAGGGGCTGCCAGAATAAATTACCATTGGCTGGTAGCTTTAATCAAATGCATTGGCTTATAGTTCTACAGGCTAGAAGTCCAAAATCAAGGTGTCAGTAGGGCCAGGCTCCCTCTGAAACCTGTAGAGGAATCTTTCTATTTCCAAATAAGGTCATATTTAAACAATTGGGGGGCTTGGGGCTTCATCATATTTTTTGGCAGGAGTGCAATTGAGCCTATCAAGGTGACCACCTGTGACTGCTACTCTTTGGATCAAGTCACATCTGTTTCAGTCAACAGTCTAGCCTGTGTGATGCAATGTGCTAGAAGTGGGGGCTTCACTCAGCAAAGGTGAGGACGTAAGAGGGCCCATAAACGTATCTTCCAGTACATGGTTTGAAATATGCACCCACCTAACAGTATGATCCAACTTTTAAAACACAAGGCCTGAAATTGTTTCACTTTATTCAAAGCCACATCCAGTTACTGCCCCAGAAACAACAGGGTGGGGCCATCCCAGAAACCATTCGCCCATCACAGAGTCTCTCCTGTTCAGGCTGAGATCCCTTTTAGATATTTCTCTCCATTCTGCAATCCATGTCCTACCTGGTTAATGTAACCACAGCCAGTATAGATTCTATATGACAGTGGAACCAAACTGGAATTTCTGCATGCGCAGAATGAGAACACCTTCTCCGCTTGGCTCCTGTACCCATAAATTCCACAATGGCAGGGGCAGCATTGCTGTTGGTTACTTGTCCTCTGTCTGTCCTAAGCTCTGTAGATGCTATCCTAGCCTCACACTGGGACCTTCACCATTAGACAGATGAACCACTTGTGGGTGGTGGGAGAATTTGGGGGCCCCCTGTGACCTCACTTCTTTGCACTAAAGTGAGTTCTGTGGTTGCTGAATCTGACTTCCAGAGTTTCTGCCTACTGGGTTGGTTATGCCAAGGCCTTCAGCTGGTGCCTGTATCACAGGGAGAGCTACCTGACTTTCCAGCTCCATCCCTGAGGTCTCAGGATTAACTGAGGGACTAAAATTCTCTGCAACTTTTTTTTTTTTGAGACAAAGTCTTACTCTGTTGCCCCAAGTAGAGTGCAACGGCATGAACATAGCTCACTCTAACCTCAAACTCCTGGGATCAAGTGATCCTCCTACCTCAGCTTCACAAGTAGCTAGGCTACAGGTGACACCATCATGCCTGAATTATTTTTCTATTTTTGGTAGAGAACGGTCAAACTCTTGCTTAGGCTGATCTCAAACTCCTTAGCTCAAGGGATCTTCCCACTTTAGCTTTCCAGAGTGCTAGGATTACAGAAGTGAGCCACTGCACCCAGCCTCTCTGCAACTTTTTTGAGTGTGACATATCACTTTTTACTAGGCTGGGGATTTTTATGATGATACACTTCCTATAGACCCTCTCAGGAGTGTCCATCAGTTCTACTCTGGGGGTCCCATGGCTTATAGAGGAATGAATGGTTTTGCATCTCTGTGTATTTGAATCGCCATGCCTGTTGGAGTGCCCAGCTCTCAATAGCTACTACAATTGGGCCCCAAAGACTAAAGTCCCAAGGCCATCACTGCTTGAGGATAACTTAGACTGTCCTCCCTGCTGAGCCTATAACAGCCTGGCAGCTGATCTGGTTTTGACCTTGTCATGTGACTGTGGGCTGCCCAACTTCATCACAGAAGTTGTGGGCCAAGAAGCACCATGAACTCACACTGCAGACTAACATTAGGTTGTGTGAAATTCAGTGATATTTGTTTGTTTGTTTGTTTTTGAGACAGAGCCTCAAGCTGTCACCCTGAATAGGGTGCCATGGCATCATAGCTCATAGCAACCTCCAATTCCTGGGCTCAAGCGAGTCTCCTGCCTCCGCCTCCCAAGTGGCTGGGACCACAGGTGCCCACCACAACGCCCAGCCATTTTTTTGGATGCAGCCCTCATTGTTGTTTGGCGGGCCCAGGCTAGATTCGAACCGGCCAGCTCAGGTGTATGTGGCTGGCGTCTTAGCCGGTTGAGCCACAGGCACTGAGCCAATTCAGTGACATTTGGAAATAAATCCAGTCCCTTCAGCAAGCTGCCAAGAGGATGGTGTTTCTATACATCAGGAGTCCTCAAACTTTTTAAACAGGGGGCTAGTTCACTGTTCCTCAGACCGTTTGAGGGCTGGACTATAGTTTAAAAAACAAACTATGAACAAATTCCTATGCACACTGCACATATCTTATTTTGAAGTAAAAAACCAAAACAGAGGCGGTGCCTGTGGCTCAAAGGAGTAGGGCGCCATATACCGGAGGTGGTGGGTTCAAACCCAGCCCTGGCCAAAAACTGCAAGGAAAAAAACAAACAAACAAAAAAAAAAAAACCAGGAACAAATACAAATACAATATTTAAAATTAAAAAAAAAGACCTCCTAACTTCAGGGAAAAAAAGACCCCAAATCACAAAAAAAGGCCCTACTAACTGCAAAAAAAAAATAGACCTCCTAACTTGAAAAAAAAAAAAATCCTAACTTGTTCTTACCTCAGTCCTCAGGCAGCAGCAGGCTTGGCACAGGCAAGCTCGTGCCTTGTCAGATCAAGAGTCTCAGTCTCACCTGGGACTGAGGAGGAGTCGGGAGACAGCGAGAAGGAGGGAAGTGGGAGAGTGAGGCGCACATTCCACACATGCGCACTGTGGCCCAGGACGAGTTGGCTGCTAAGCAGGACAGGCACCGGTTACAAAAACACCCAGCAGTGGCTCGCTGCCTGTGGCTCAAGCAACTAAGGTGCCAGCCATGTACACTTGAGCTGGCTGGTTGGAATCCAACCTGGCCTGCCAAACATCAATGACGGCTGCCACAAAAAAATGGCCAGGGGTCGTGGCAGGCGCCTGTAGTCCCAGCTACTTGGGAGGTGGAGGCAGGAGAATTGCTTGAGCCCAGGAATTGGAGGTTGCTGTGAGCTGTGATGCCACAGCACTCTATCCAGGTGACAGCTTGAGGCTCTGACTCAAGAAAAAAAAAACAAAAAAAAACACCCAGCGGGCTGGATAAATGTCCTCGGAGGGCCACGTGTGGCCTGTGGGCCATAGTTTGAGGACCCCTGCTATACACAGATGTACCATTCCCCCTACTGAGGGCTCTTTGAGGTACACTGTCTGCCTTCTGATCTCATTTGATCCTTGACTTTGGTTTTAGGATCCTCGCCCAATAACTGAGGAACCTGAGACAAGGAACATTTGAGTGATCTGTTCAGGGTTACAGGGCAGGACTAAAAGCCCTTATTTCCTAACTTCTACCCCTATTCTGGCCCTTTATTTCGATGGCAGTAGCTCCCTCCTATTTCAGTGGGGAGATCTGTGTACAGCAGTGTTTCTCCAGGAAGGGAGGACACCATTAGTAAATGCCTAAGAAGGTCCCCTACTTATCCCTCCCGTGGCCCTGGGTTCCCCTGTCTTTGCTTCCTCCTTTTCTTTGTTGGGAATTCACTTTGCTGTCCCCTGTGCTCATTAGCAGCACGCAAGCGGACCATGAACTCGGGGCTCTGCCTCCCTCGGTCTGCAGCTTTTGGCACCCTCCCGTCTTTGTCCTCCAGAGATCAAACTCTTCTCCCTGATTCTGTTCTCCTTTGATGCAAACTTTATGACTGGGAGGATGTGCTCTGCAGTTGCTGTTCTCAGGACGTGGAGGTCATTTCAGTCCCTACTTCTGCATTAAGGACGAATTTGAAGGAAGCAACCCCTAGCCTCCCATCCTCCACACTGCCCCTCCTGCTTCTGGTCTGCATAATCTGTTTTCAGCAGTCATTGTCCTACACATGAAAATAGGAAGCCTTATTTTGACAGCTGGCAGCGTCTTTGATACTGGAAGATGTCCTCTGGAAGAGGGGGATGACAGCAGATCGGAAGCAGCTGTGTGCTGTGGCGGTCGCTTGTGAATGCAGCTGCGGGGTGGTAAGGGTGGGATTCGGGAATTTGGTGTTGGTTTCTGTTTTGTGCTTTGTCAGACCCCCCAGGCTGATATCCCCAGGCTACAAGCGCCACATTCTGTGTGGTTAGTACCAGGAGTTTGTGACATCGGGAGAGGAGGAGAAAGAAAGAGCAGAGAGTCACCGAGAGGAGAAACGAGGGAGGGGTGCCGGAGAGGACCCCAGAAGGTGGAAGGCGGCCGTGAACACAGAGGAGAGAAATCACAGGGGAAAAACGACGGAACACGGGGAGGTGTAGCTGGGCTGATCTGAGTCGGATGCAGAATTTCTGAGACGAGATTCTGAAGCTGTATTTGTCTGTGACGGTGTCACAGACGTGGCTGCCCTAGTGCAGGGGGCCCTGCAGGCGGCAGACAGCAGCCAGGGACCCCCAGCAGCTTGGAAGGTCCCCAGGGGGCTGCTCTGAGCTGCCTGTCCACGCACATGCTAGGGGCACATGGGGCTCAGGTGTTGTCCCCTGCCGCCAGGCCGAGCCTGCAGCTGTTCCGGCCGACGTCCCTACTGCAGCTGTCCGGTCGGGTCAGGCTGTGTCCTGGCCCCCCCACATGCCTGCACATCCCCCTCTCCTGCACTTCTCCCTCCTGTTCTCAATCTCCCATCCTGGGTGTTTCTTGTCACCACCACCAGGAAGTCCAACTCTGAAGCCCCAAAGACCAGGACTTGATGTGAAAATGTGACCAGCACCATTCCTGCAGGTTAAGGGGTCAAGATGGGAACCCCAGGGACAAGCCTCTGCTTCACTGCAAACAGAGATAAACTGTCAAGTAGAGCTGGGCCCAGGAGCAGGCGTGGGCTCCCTTGTGGGGGTCTGTGACAGGGGAATTGTCATATGCTGCCAGGCCTGGCTGCTACTGGTACTGGGGGCTGCAGGCCTTAGGAAAGACAGCCAGGCTCTCCCTGGCTCCCTGCCCACACCTGCCAGGGATGGGGATTCAAACAGATTAGCACCCGAAACCAGGGCAGCTTCTGACCAGCCTCTGAACGGAGGACAGAAGCACAACCCAGGGTGCTGCTAGGGAGGCCGGCCTGGCTCAGGGTGACTGCTGTCTCCTTCTCAGTCTAAGGATCTTGTGCCTGCCTCCTGGGCCCAGGTGGTCCCCGCAATCCCCCATGGAAGGGGAGGCTTGCTAGGAAGACATGGGAAGCGTCTCCACCCACAGGACACTGAGCTGACAGAGCTAGGTGATTGCAGGGGACACGCCCTCACTTCCGGCAGAATGGCCCGGCTGCACCTCAGGTGCACAGAGGCACAAAGGGAGGCCACCTCTCAGTCCTGCCACCTTGGCAGAAAGACAGGTAAAGAAGTGGTTGGCTGGGTTTGGCTGCTTCTGCAGGCTTCCTATGGTGGGGGCTTCTGGAGTCACAGTCCCCTGCACTGCTGCCACCCTCCTGGGACCTAGCAGTGAGGGGGCAAGGTGCTGGGTGGTCCTCCAGAAGAGCAGCCCCTCTGTCATGGGGCGAAGATGGCCATAAGACCATGGGATGCAGGAGTGAGTGCCGGCCTTCCACGGGGCACTACGCCAGGTTCTCCCAAATGCTGGAGAGGCAGGCACAAACCCAGGGAGGGGAAAGTTTCAAGGAGACAAGTGGTCCCAGCATGTAGTGTTGCAGAGAACCCAAAGCCCAGACAGCTGGCTCATAAATGCATGTGATTGGTCAAAAGGGAAGTGCGTAGCTGGACTACAACATGTCACAGCGACTATAGACTCAGTGCCAGGTGAAGGAGAGACAGCCCGTAAGAGAGCACTGAACTGTGTGTATCTTAGGAGTATTGAGGACCAGGTGACATGTGACCCCTTCCTTCCCAGAAGCTGTGTAGCAAGTGCACATGCCTCCTAAGCGCTGTTCTTACTCTGGGTTTGGAAACTCTGGTCACTACTGTTTTGGTCTATCCGTGTTACACACTCCACTAGAATGCAAGCTTAGTGAAAGGAAAGACTACGTCTTAGTCATTGTTCCAAACCTATACCATCCCTTTCCTGTCGCTGACCCACCATCCTTTAATTACCAAGTTGGTTCTGCTTGTCTCTTATCACTTACAGAGTTGCTCTTCTTTGAAAACAGAGATAGTAAAATAGCATCATCTCTCGTCTCTCTTCAAAGCTTTGTGTGTGTGCGTGAAAATGGGTTCCAAAAATATTAATTCTTCTGAACCCTTCATTGTCCTGCTGACATCTGAAGAGTGGCATTTGAAACTCACAAGTTTCACTGATTTCACTTAGCATGCAAATCAAAGTCAGCATGAAAGATATTAGCAAGAGGTGTCAGTCACATAAAGTACAGTGCTAGGAATGCATAGTTTTTAATCAATATGATAAAATGAAAATTATAAACACTCTGTCAGCAGTTGTGTACTAGTCCAGCATATCCATGCAGCAAATCCACTTGTGCAGCAATCCTCAACCTGTGGGTCGCGACCCCTTTGTAACAATGAAAATACATCGCGGCATTAGGAAGGTTGAGAACCACTGCTCTAGGGTATCAGAGGGAGAATCCTGGCAAATAGTATGATTCTAAACTCTTCACATTCTGCTGACTTTATACCCCAGCCCTTAACATGTTTTTCCAGATTTCTCCACCTAGAATAACTACCCAGGGGCCAGGCTTGCATCTGGCCCAGTCTTCAGTGTGCAAGGAGACCACAGCCATCCTCACTTAAAGCTCAAAATCAAGCTTTTGCTACACAACCAAAATGGATCTAGATGGATTGGGTGGGAGTGAAGGGGATATGTAATTGTTTATATCGTGGTAAGTTTCATTTGGCAGGAATTATCTTTCATTTTCCATTAGTTTTTCATTCTCCACCCCAAAAAGTAAACTACGCATTCAAGGTAAATGACGAAGGTTCCGAAGGTAAACATCCCTCATCATTCCCACTTGTGGGTTCCCAGGACAGCTGGTGTGAATCTAGGGTAATATAAAACATCTGCCAACATAGCTCTTGGCTCA
Source organism: Arctocebus calabarensis (assembly GCA_963573935.1). Classification (NCBI taxonomy): domain Eukaryota; kingdom Metazoa; phylum Chordata; class Mammalia; order Primates; family Lorisidae; genus Arctocebus; species Arctocebus calabarensis. The sequence continues at coordinate 472 of CAUYON010127857.1, read as the reverse complement.
CCCCAGGTCCCAAGCCAGAGCCTTCTAAGTCTAGAAGAGGTTACATTCCCCACCTTTCTTCTGCTGCTCAGCAAGTTTGCCCAGAGGCCCCAGAGCTGCAGATCAACTGGTGAGTATGTGTTTTGTCCTCTTCCCAACTCTCCTCATGATGTGAGCTCCAGGCCTGACACAGAGCAGAATAGAGCAGGCTGGGACTTGGCCAGCGCTAACTCTGAGTCATGCCTCCCTGAGGGCAAAGCCAAGGCAGGAATGCCATGAGTATTGGAGGATAGAGGATGGAGGCAGACATCCAAAGTGTGTCCACCTGGCTCAGCGCCTGTGGCTCAGCGGGTTAAGGTGCCAGCCACGTACACCTGAGCTGGCAGGTTCGAATCCAGCCCGGGCCCGCCAAACAACAATGATGGCTGCAACCAAAATATGGCCGGGCGTTGTGGCGGGCGCCTGTAGTCCCAGCTACTTGGGAGGCAGAGGC
>CAUYON010127856.1:0-30530 GCA_963573935.1 Arctocebus calabarensis | reverse complement strand
CACACCTGGATTTATAGACTACCTGTGTGATCTTGAACAAATTATTTATTCTGTATGCAATGCAAAGAGGTAGCATCTACCTCACGGGGCTTTTGTATTGTATAAAATGTTATACTATATGAACTAATATATGTCAAGTATTTATTATTACATAATCTCAAGTATTATTACATGAGTATTTGTCTATATACAGAGTGAGTTTTGACAAGGTGTATTTTGGTCATCTTCTGTAATTCTTACTGAAGTTAATAATAAAGGAGGAAGGATCTAAGAAAAAGCCAGTGACACAGTCACCAGCACTGAATGTGAGAGGGGAGAATTTGCTGAGCACCTCTGCTTTATCAAGGCGCTTTCACAGGCAGCCCCTCTAAGCCCCTCAACAGCTGATCTTGCTGTGAGGTGTTTTTACTCTACTCATGAGCAAGTAAGATTCAGAAAGTTGAAGCTATGTCCCCAAAGTCACATAGGAATTTAAGCGGCATAGGCAGGATTGGAATCTAGGGCTGGCCACTCCTAGATCCTGTATTCTTCCCACTACTCTACGTACTATGCGTGGCCTCTCTGAGTACCCAACCCAGTGAAGTCCACTGACCCTTCTGCTCTTTGAACAGAAACATCTGGCTTCCCATATCCCTATGGGCAGAGACTGGATGGCGCTTGGAAACAGGATGGTGGTATTGTGGCAAAACTCAGTGTGGGTTCATAATTTGGCTTTCATTGCCTCATGTGTAGTTAAGCTCTATACAAGTATTAACTGCTGTTACCTTTATATTATTATTACTATTCTCAAAATCACCCCAAGCCCTGCTATGTTCCTTTTTGAAAATACAAATGTAATATTTTACACTGTCATTCAAGAAAATCTGAGCTTTTCTTTGAAGACAGTAGCATTAGGTGGAAGAGCCAGCAGCACCTGAGACACACACTCCACTGTGGAATTGGGGGTTCCTTTCCACATGTCCACACGGAATTCTGACATTTTTACCAACTGTAGTTGGAATGTAACTTGAGATTTTTCTGTAGATAGATTTATTTAAATTGTATTATGTGTTGGGGAGCTAACTATAAATTTCTTCTACAGAAGAAAGGGAGCTAACTATAAATTTCTTCTACGTTGGCTGAAAATATCCTATTGAGAAATATACAAACTTTATGAAGTGTGGGCATTATAACTAAGAGGCACTCTTGAGGGAGCTGAGGGGGTTTAACGTTGATTTCACATAAACCAGGGAGGGATGTGTCTGCACCCAATGAGTGCTTCCATTTTGTTGTCCAGGAAAATTGTTCCAATTGATATCATCAACAAAGCGACAGCTTCTCCAGCACTGAGTGCCCCCATTCTTCTTTCACCCAATTCATTTAATGATTACCTATTGAGGGCTCAGTCTGGGTCAGGCACAGTGTCAGGTACTCAGGCTGCAATAAATGATACAAATACCGCCCATGGAACATAGAGCCCATTGGGGGAGATAATGATCAATTTTGATCTTTGTCAACTAATAAAAAACAAGTAGAATTAATTTTCTTTTAATTGGCACTTGGTGGCTAATTAGGTTGAACTTTAAAAAATATTGTAGTGGGCTATTTGCATTTCTCTTTTTAACTGTGTATTCATGTCCTTTGCCTTTATTTTTCTTACAAAAATCTGAAGCACTCTATGGATATTCAATATTGACCTTAGCCTGTTAATTTTATTTTCACAGTTTATTATTTTCTTAGTTTTATTTATGGCAGTCATTTGATTTGTAGAAATGTTAACTTTTTACTTAGCCAACTCTCATTTTCTGTAATTGGAGTTTTAAAAATTTTTCTAATCTTCCATTCTCACTCTCATACTTACCTCTGAAACTTCTAAGGTATACTAAACTTTTCCAGAAAACACATCAAGCAAATGAAATCACTTAAACAGAGGCTGGGTATTTTATATATTTATGACTACTATTTTGATTTGGGTTATTTTCCATTACATTTTAAAATTCTATTTTCAAGGCTGGGCATGGTGGCTCACAACTGTAATCCTAGCACTTGGGAGGCTGAGGCGGGGGGATTGATTGAGCTCATGAGTTCAAGACCAGTTTGAGCAAAAGTGAGACCATGTCTCTAAAAAATAGCCAGGTATTGTGGCAGGCGCCTATAGTTCCAGCTCCTTGGGAGGTTGAGGCAAGAGAATCGCTTGAGCCCAAGAGTTGCTGTAAACTATGATGCCAGGACGCTCTACTGAGGGCAACAAAGTAAGATTGTCTCAAATAAATAAATAAATAAATAAATAAACTAAAATAAAATTATGTTTTCAAAAACTTACAAATTTCTGCTTCATGCAGAAAATTTATGGACTGCTGATTAGCAACAAGATCAAAATTCCTGAAATCTCACCATTGAGGCATAAGCACTGTTAACATTTTGCTGTCTGACCTTTGATCTTTTACAGACATAGCCCCTACCCCCAAACACAAACACACTCTTTCAATATCGCTGGTATCTATCATGTTATTGCTATAGAACTCAAGGGAAGGGGACATTGGAGACTGAAACCTACATTTTTAGTGCCTACTCTCCTTCTTCCCCTTGTGGGAGATGGCCCCCTAAAGATTAGTCAAATTCTAGTACATGTCACCTGTTAGCTGGTGGGTGGGTGAGGTCATTGCTGTCTTAAGCAGCAGTCAGCTCAGTAATAGCCATAGTGGGTAACTGCATATTGTACTGTGGATTAGGTATGTTCTTACTCAGGCTGATGGGTGTGTTCAACTGGCCCTTCATCTGAAGCTTATATATTTTTTTGTGGTTTTACTTTGTTTGCTTTTTAGACAGAGTCCCACTCTGTTGCGTAGGCGGGAGTGTAATGATATCATAATAGCTCATTGCAGCCTCAACTCCTGGGCTCAAGTGATGGCTCCATTCTTTTTTTTTTTTTTTTAAGAGATGGGGTCTTGCTAGTTCCTTGGGCTAGTTTTGAAGTTCTGGCCTCAAGCAATCCTCCCACCTTGGCCTCCCCAAATGCTAGGATTACAGGGCCATTTGAAATTTAAAAAAAAAATTTCAGATTAATATTAATATATGGGTACTAACAATTAAGTTACATTGTTTGTGTTTGTTAGGTAAAATCGAGGTTGTAATTGAGTCCTTCACCCAGGAGGTGTGCTGTATAGTCCTACATTTTTAGCTTAGGAAAACATGTAGGTTTCCATGATTGATTTAAACTTACCAACTGGAAGACTTAGGGTTCTGCTTTTGAGGTTGGAGTCCAGGCCCAGCTAATCTTAAAATCCCTTTCTTGGCCTTTGTTCTTTGTATATATCTCCTTCTCAAGAACCTCACAAGGAGGGGTGACTACAGTCTAGGGTGGGAGACCATAATCATTGCCTTTTCTGGTTATATTGATACTATCACCCGGGACTTAAAAATCATCTTTTTTTGGACTAAACACTATAAAATAAAAATTTCCCTAAATCAATGAATTGTATCCTACCTGAATGAATGATTTGGAATGACTAAATATTCTCTTGTCTCTCTAAGGGTCTGTATAACAATTTATATACCCAATCTCCTATTATCTTACATTTAGATTATTTCTAATTTCCCTGTTGTAAATAACACGTCAAGACGTATCTTTATGCACAAGAAATATCTTTATGCACTTGTCCTTGCACAATTCCCAAAAGTAGGATTTCTGGGTCCTAGATGATGACATCAGTCAGGAACCTTTGATGCAAACAGCATTGACCAGCTCAGGCTAGAATAAGAGAGAACCCAGGGGTGGACTTGCAGACAGACTACACAAAGGGAGATGACAAGGAACTGAGTGGTCGGAAACCAAGGAAAAATTTCCCACATCTCAGTCATTCTCTTCCTGCACCTAGGATTGTTTCACTTCTTAGTCCACATGGAGGGGAGAAGGGAGAGAAACTCCTAGAATTCTGCACCTGGAGTTATATTGTCTGTTTAGGAGATGAGTCCAGGGAAAAGTAGAATCTCTTAAGTCTAATTTCAAGTTCCCAAGAGAGAACACCTGATGATCCCTGCTGGAGTCAGATCAGACGTCCACCTCTGGTCCAAGCCACTGTGGCTGGGGCTCAGGGGTGTGTGTAGAGGGGCGCCAAGGGGTACAAACATAGCTGTCAAGTGCCCTGGGAGGGGGCAGTTACGGAAGTCATTATGAGTGGTGTAGACACCACAAACTGTTTCGAACGTGTAGTTCATCCTATTGTTTCAAGGCTTTGGCATGTAGCCTCAAGCTGCCTACCACCAAGGGAACATCTTCCTGCAACCTTTCCAATAGGATTATCACTAAAAAGTTATCATCCTATACTTGTAGACTCATGTTGCTAGCATTATTGACAATAGCTGAAGGTAGGAGCAACCCAAGTCCCCTTTGAGGAATAACAAAATGCGGCATTCACGCAGCGGCATATCATTCAGCTTTAAAAGGAAGGAATGGGCTACAGCATGGACGAAACTTGAAGCCAGTATTTCGCTTAGCGAAATAAGGCAGTTACAAAAAGACAAATATGTGGTTCCAATTATATGAAGTACCTAGATTGGCCAAATTCACAGAGACAGAACATAGAATGGTGGGGATTGGGGGGAGGGGTTAGTGGCAAAATGGTGGTTTAATGGGTACAGAGTTTCAGTTTGGTAAGATTAAAAAGTTCTGGTTGTGGATTGGATGGTGAGGATGGTGGCCCAACAATGTGAGTGTACTTAATATCCCTGAAATGTACACTTAAAAATGGCTGAGATGGTAATTGCATGTTAGGTGTATTTTACCATAGTTAAAAATAAAAGACATTAAAACTTATTATTACAGGTTATAGCACTTTCTGGTATAAAGGAATTCACTTTCTCCATGTAATGTTTCTTGCTTTGAATTCCATGTTTTTCATTGATTGTTACTATTGTCTGTGGTTGCCCAATTTATCACTGGCCATTCTTTTACTTTTAAACTATATCGCTTTGTCTTAGATTCCTGGTATAAAAAATATAGTTAAGTATTATTTAGCCTAATCTAAGAGTCTTTGCTTTTTTAAATAGTGAATTAAACTTTGATAAATTTGCATTTTTCATTATAATGGAATGATTTCATTTTACAGCTTTATTTTATTTTGTATTTCCTGTATCTTTGCTTCTAACTAGTTTTCTTTGTTTTCTACCTTTTATATTTGAATTATGTTTCACTTGCTTTTCTATTTAGTGATTTAGAATTGTTGTACCCTATTTTAAATCTATTCACGACCAAACTATATGCTTGAAACCTTTACTTCTCTAATTATCAAATTCAACAATTGAGTAACATATATTGATTTTACCTTCATATAAGATAAGGATATTCTCCTATCCTTCTTCCATCTACGTGGGTAATTTGTTAACATTAAATTATTTGTTTTAGAGAATGGTTGTATTTGCATATTGCTTTGGATTTATATTTTCAATTATTATTGAAGTCTGTGTTTAGTTTGTATCATTGTTTCCCACTTATATCTTTTCTTTCATTCGTCTCTACTTTTAGTTAGTGGCTTATCCCTCTCTGGGTGGTTACATTCTGGAGAAGCAGTTCTGACTGAGGCTAGGGTGGCACTACTTTTAAGCTCTAATCCCACACACACGAAACTCCTGGTTTTTTCTTCCCCTTAAACACTTATGGGAATTCCTCCTTCATTTTCTGTAATCTAGAACCCAAAATTAGTTAGGAATTGTCTGATTTGTGTTCCTTTGAAGTTAACTTTCTTGGCTTGGATTCTATATAGATTTTCTTTTGTAAATTAAAACAATTACTGGGCTGGTGTACAGTGAGCCCTTTTATTCTATATACATGGGTTAATCTATCTTTCTTTCTTTCTTTTTTTTTTTTTGAGACAGAATCTCACTCTGTCACCCTGGGTAGAGTGCTGCGGCAGTGATAGCTCACAGCAACCTCAAACTCTTGAGCTCAAGGGATCTTCTTGCCTCAGCCTCCCAAGTAGCTGTGACTTCAGGCGCCTGCCACAACGCTCGGCTAGTTTTTCTATTTTTAGTAGAGATGGGGTCTCATTCTTGCTCAGGCTGGTAGCAAACTTTGGAGCTCAGGAGATCCACTACCTTGACTCCCAGAGTGCTAGGATTACAGGTGTGAGCCTCCGTGCTGGCCTGATTAGGTTTTTCATATTGGCTCTCTCTGTTTCTCTTTTGCTACCTCTTCCGCAGGGGTAGGACTGAATGCGCATTTCTGTAAGTGCTCACAGGATGTAACAATACTGTGTCATTATACCACAGCTGAAAGAACTGGGTCTGTTCTCAATCCTGTTCACATGGTTTGGGGCAGGTACCCGAGCCTTCCTTTGGTCCCACTTCTTTATTTGTAAAACGGGCATTAGACTATCTGCCTAACTGTGTCACAGAATGTCTCCAGGTCACAAACTCCAAGTCTATTATTTTACAGGTGAAGAAACTGAGGTCTTCAGTGGGGACGAGACCTGCACAAAGTCATATGCGGCCCACCCAAGGTGGAACCAAGAATAAAATGGGGCTTTCCTGATTTTCCATTCAAATATATGTAATGCTCTGTAAGTTATAAACACATATATCATTCCATAGATGTGCACAAGCCCACAGAGAACTTTCTGTAAGTTTTTCTATGCAGTTCCACTATAATAAATATGAGAAAACATCTAGGTCCCTAACTTTGAACTCTAGGATAAATCAGGCTACCAATAAGAACAAACCCATGTTCTTTCTACCTACAATCACTACACCTTCATCTGTGCATGAAAATACATCGTGGGAGGTGGGCCAAGTCTGTGGATTCTTTTGGAGAAGGAGAACCTTCTAGAACAGTGACTTTCAACCAGTGTGTCATGAGAGGATCTTAGGTGTGCTGTGAAAATTTTTAAAGTTCATTGATAAAATTATTTTCAAAAGAAGTTCAAAGTATAGTAAGTATATTTCTTTTTACTCTTTTTTTTTTTGGCAACATAATTTAAGCACGCCACAGAAGTTTTAACTGTAGGTTCAAGGGTTCCATGAGATTAAAAAGAAAAAGGTTGGAAAAACACTGCTCTGGAAGGAGCGAAGGGAAAAACTGGGGTGCAGGTAAATGGACAGCAAAGGCGTCATGTGGATGAGTGGAATGTGAGTTATCCCAGCTCTGTGCTAGGAGTACTCACAGACACTGATACATTTGATTCTCGTCATTCTGGGGACCCTGAGGCTCAGGGAGGCTAGACAACTCACTTAGAGTCACACGACTGGCCCCCTACCCCAGCTGGGCTTCCATACTGACCGGAGAAGGCCAAGGCGAAGATGCTCCCTGTGGCTGCATCGCGGTGGAACTTGAGCAGAACCTGATTGGATGAGCTGTGCAACGCCTTCTTGGCCAAGCTCCGGGTGAAGACCCCAAGCCGTGGAGCTGTCTGCTGTGGCCCATCCCTGCATGTAGGAAAGAAGGCCCTGAAATGTCACCAGTCACTGCTCTACCTGGTGCCATTGGTGACCTTAAGAGAGACCTAGAGTGGGTGGCTGTGACTCTTTTTATACCCAACACATTTCCCCCAGGGCCATAAACATCTCTCTTAAACCTGTCCTGACTCAGTATATCCCAATGCAGTTGATAGAATAGGTGAGATTCATGCTGACTCCTCATTCGCCTGATTCTTTGCTAGCTCAGTTGTTTTGCAGGGCTGTGCAGACACCATGGAGCCAGGTTGGTGTCTCTAAGGCAGGGCCCAGGAACTGCTGCAGGAATCTCCTGCTGCTGCTGTCCTCACTAGCCCCACTTCCTTGTCCCCCAGGCAAAGAGATATCCCCATATTGCCTTTCTTGGCAAAGGATTTCCCCCCAGGAACCTTATCTAGTCCCTCCCATTTGTCTTTAGCCATTGCTTGGAAACTGAGCTAAAATTAACCCAGGGCAATCTGATTACAGTTATCCAGCCCTGGGAATTTTGGAAGACAATCCCACTATCCCTTGACAATTCCCAGAATGGCAGTAACCTCCAAACAAAGGAACTGTAAAATTATATCTTTGTCCACAGACCCAGTGGGTTGGAAAAAACTGTCCAGGAAACTGTACTTATTAAATAATAATTTGTATTCCCATTTTCAAACTAACTCGAGTTCTATTACACATAACTATGTAACTCAGGGCTTTGTTGCCCAATGCAGTAACCATTAACCATATGTGTCTATTTACATCTAAATTAATTAAAATTAAATAAAATTTACAAAGTATCTAGTCATAGCCAAGTGTTCTGTAGCCACATGGAGCTGGTGGCCACCACACTGAACTGCACAGGCACAGAACATCCCATCACTGCAGAAAGTTCTGTTGGACAGTATTGGCTCAAACATTAGTCTGGGTAGCTTATCTCTGGTACAAGCAGAATGTTGGTTTGAACTCTGGAATGCTGGAAAAAATCTCTATGTCCATGGCCCACTCCTATTCACTGGTACTTTCTCTGGCCTGTGCAGGACCACAGGCTGGGAGCCACTGCCTTCCTGCTTCTCTCCCTTTAAGGAATTGTAACAGCTGACTACTTGAAGCTGACCCTCACTTCACCATGCTTGTTTGAAACCCAGGAGGCTGATATTGACATTTAAAACCACTCAGTTCTTAGTTTTCTCAACCAATAGGTAACTGATGGGTAACCCGGTTCAGAGCCCTGGCACCCGGCCCTACCAGACAGTGATGAAATCTCCGGAGGGCTCTGTCTGCAGCAGGGTGAGATTGAGGCGGACGCCGTGGCCAACGGGCACGGTGATCAGCCAGACACAGTCCTGGGAGTTGGAGTAGGGGCTGGGGAACCCCGGGGAGTACACGGTGCCATTGGATGAGGTGACGTTCCCGCCACAGGGGACTGCCGGGGAGGGAACACAAACACACAGATGAGTGCATGGGCCCACCCCACCTGAGGGTGCAGATGACTTCCTAGTGAACTCCCAGCTCCCTGCACAAACCATCCTGTCATGGAGATGGGGCGGGGTGGGGGACAGGAGTCTGGGCTGGGGATGGCCGTGCCTGACTCTGGCCATCAGTCCCAACAGACCACAGACCTGTGGGTCAGCCCCAGCCCCAGCCTCCCTCTGTCCCTCTCTCATGGAAGAGGCCTGCCAAGAAGGAAGGTCACACTGAAGTTGCCCTTCTCTCTACTCAGGAATGGGAGGGGCAGATGTTAGGGTTAGGGTTGTAATGTTATTGCAGAAAGAGCTAAGAAACTAGAGAAATATATATCTGTCTCTTAAGATTTGCTCTTTCTAGAGTCATCTACAGGAGCCCCAGCTCTTGTGAAACAGATGAGGAGTCCCATTTTACTGTGGAAGAAACCAAAGCTCAGAGAGACAGAATGCTCAGGGATGGAGCCTGGGCGGATCTGCCAGGTACTCTCTTCCGGGTCACTGCCCTTGCCAAACCTTCCCCTTTCTAGACAATTCCTGCCTGTCCTCCTGGAAAATGCTGGGCTGCCAGGAAGAAAAAGGAAAGAAAGTGGAACTGAAGTATGCAGATGAGGGGGAGGCAGCACAACCTCCCTGTCCTCTCCCATCCTCAATCTGGTTGAGGGAGACCCCAGGAAGGGCCACCTCTAGCGCCCTGATGTAGTCAGCTCAGCTCTCTCCAGAGACATTAGGAGGGAGAGTATGGCAGGTGGGGGAGGGCAGGTGAAGAGGAGGCAAGAGAGTTCTTAGAAAGAGGCTTCCTTCTCTCCTCCCTTCAGCAAATGCCATGATTAACTCTCCCTCTCTGCCCCTCAGCTTGCCACTGGGCCCCTGCACTCTCCTGTGGAGCCTTCCTGTCCCCTGGGGATTTCTAGACCATTAGCCTGGATCTTCCCACATCTCCAGGTTCTCCCTGAGCTCTGCCACCAGGATGGACCAAAGTATGCCTGGACCTCCACCTTTGGTGGCCCCATTAAACAGCAGGTGGGATGTGGGGCTGCTCTGGATCCCTCTCCAGGACCAGCCCAGGAAGGATGGCTCAGGATGAGGGAGGGACATACCTTCACACCTGGGCAGGGGGTGATCCCAGTTCCGGTTGGTGCCATGTTGACATGTGAGGATAGGGTGGCCAACCAGTTGATATCCTGGGAGGCACTCGAAGGTCACTGACTGTCCAACATTGTAGCCAGCACCCCTCACGATGCCATTGGCAAAAGGCTCTGGGTCTGGGCACTCTTGAAGTTCGTAGGCTGGAAAAGATTGGGGGAAAAAGGTTACTTTATTCTCTGTGAGTATTCCTAACCAAGAGAAGAGTAGCAAAGAGTTATCAGAGTGGTGAAGCACCAAGTCTTAGACCCAGCCGGAACTTGGTTATTTACTAGTTGTTGGTTTGGGGTAAGTTATTCAACTGTTCTATGTCTCAGTTTTCTTATTTATAACATGGCTCCTGTAAGGACTAAGTAGGATCGAATAGCCACAGCACTGACACATGATGATATTCAATAAATATTATTTGTTATCAGTATTTCCTTGGGAAAGGAGGCACAAAGAAGACATCATTAGACTGAACCACTGTTCACTGAGCACCGCTCAGGGCCACGCATAGGTCCACCTCCTTTCAATGCTGCTTATCTCCTGGAACCTTCACAACAAGGGTCAAGATCACAGAAAAAGAAAGCAGTGAAGGTTGGATATGAGTAGGATCTGTGCAAGTCGGACAGATCAGGACCCACTGGAAAGGAATAAATCTGGTGGGAATAAGCTAAACTTGTGGCAAGGAGTGAAACTTTTCGGAAGGAAGAGCTGGGCTACAGGAACGCTGACTGTCGTAAAGCAAGTCCCCAGAAAGGGCAGGGAAGCCGCTTCCATTGGAATGGGTGGTGATGACTCAACAGCAAATGTCTTAATGGAGAGCTGAGCGCCTCCCATCAGGGAAAGGCTGCTGAGGGATTCTCTGAGCAAAGCCTTCAATTAATTGGGTCCACAGGACACAGCACGGCCTTCGTGGCAATCATGGGCCCCACTTTGTACAGGAAATCAGCAGTGGAAGAGATGGAGCGTTCTGACAGCGGAAATTCTCAGGGGAAACAGTGGAGACTGAAGGAATGTTTCATGGAAGTGGCTGCATTTATCAGCCATAATAACGATATAAATAATGATGATCTTGAAGGTAACGTTTCCTAAGCACTCAGTCAACGAAGATGGTGGCAATGTTATGTGTTTCCATTCAATGTCATACAGGGAGGTCCCAGAGGGTGGAACGGGGCAGGTTTCCCTGGGAAATCATCAAGGTGACTGGGGTCTGTCAACAATCCTGATCCACCCCCTAGGAGTGGGGAGCTGGTCAGCTGCAGGAAAAGCAGGGATGGCCCTGGTGGCAGAGCAGGGCTGGTTGATTTGGCAATGGAAGTGTTAGGGAGACTTCAGGGAGGAGACTAAATGGGATGAGTGGGGTTAGGAAGCCTCTGTGGGGACCATGTGGACCCAAGGGTGTTGAGGAGCTGTGCGTGGGGAGCCAGAGACACCTTCGACAAGAGCATCTAGGCTTTTATAGGACGTGTCTTGAATGGAAGGATCTTGGCTTTTCAAAAAGACAGAAACTCCAGTGACAGTACCTGGATACAGGGAAAAATCCCAGAGCCTGTTTCCCTAGAAGAAGCTTCAAAGGGAGAGGGAGAGGTTGAGTCTAGAGAGGAGAAACAGACCCTAAGAGGTGGACTCATGTACTTTTCCGAGGAAGAGAAGCTGGTTTTGTCCCTGAGACACACTTGGACAGGGGAGATGCACTTCCAGACGAAGCGACATCATTAGATGGACGCAACTTCGAAGAGCCGTAACTTACACCATTCATAGCGATGACGCCTAACAGTTTGGAACAATTACATGTCTTAGTCATTCTGCTAGGCTCCGTATAAACACAACCCTCCTGAGACATTTTAATGGGATGGGTTAGGCATGTCAGACTGGGAGGCCTGGTAGGAATACCTTACACCGTTACTCAAAATTTTCTGGGCATACTTACCTGAAGAAGAGACAAGACAAACCCTGGCATAAGGGAAGTGAATGTGCTCCTTCGGAGGAGTTTTGAGAAAGGCTAAAGAGTCAGACTTCTAACGGAAGTTGCCGGACCATAGAGGGCTGGGCCTATTTGGTAGAAATAGTCTCCATGGGGAAAAATGGCTCCTTCATGAAGCGGGCATTTCTAAAGAGGGAAAACCTGGGAAGAGTGGGCAGAGCTGGTTTTCAGGGTGTAGTTCCATAGGAGCGAGGAAGATATAAATGGAGAATGTGGGCTTTGGGTCGGGGAGAGGTGTTTGGGCCTGTCACAAGTTGGGAGGCCTCAGTGGGAGCAATGGGGCTGCTGGCAGCGAAGCAACCTAGTCCCAGAAGCCTCAGGGAAAGGGGAGGCTTCCTGACACCAGGATTGGCTGAGACTGTGGCAGGGAGTGGCTGGGGTGGACTTGAGGGGGACATCTGGAAGAGGGTCCTGTTAGGGAAGTTCTAGCAAACTAAGTCATGGTGGGGGGAGCCTTGGTGTGAGGTGGTAAATCTGTCCCTGATGGGAGCACTGACCACCTGGGACCAAGTTCCTCCTGTGACCGACCATGGCCATTGGACGTGACAGGATCCACTGACAAATAAGCACCTCCCACACCACAAGCAGAGACACTCTTGGTAAGGCTGGCCTGTGTGACAAACCCACACACAGCTCCTCTAGTGTGGCAGCTTCCTTTACTCTGTCTGAGTGTGAGCCAGCTCCTCCGGAGGCTCTCCCTGAGGTGACCAGCCAGCCACACTCACTAGATGGGCCTGAGCACTCTGAGGAAGGCACCCCGGGGAGAACTGGCCCAACTGCCCCACCTGGTGGGATACGCTTTTAAGGCTTTCCTTGAGTGATAAACCCAGTCCTGGCTCAGAATTCCTCTCTGACAAGGGCGGAGTTCCATGCCCTATTATTCCCAGAATGAAAAAGCCAAGTCTCAGAATATTGCATAAATATGGTACTACTTATATAGAAAACATAGCTAAAAAGTTTTGTAAAACATTACATATTTTTGACAGGTACAAACAACATATGTATGTCAAGGCATAGGAAAAGGTCTGGAAAGGTCACATCAAAATAGCACTGATTAATTCTGGGGAATTATCATGGGTTTAGAGCAGGTAGACAAAGAGAGCTTTGGCTTTACTTGTTTTAATTTCTTTTATTTTTAAAGATAGGATCTCACAATGTTGGGGCTCAAGTGATCCTCCTGCCTTAAATTCCCAAGTAGCTAGGAATACAGATATCCACCACTGTGCCTGGCTAATTAAAAAAACTTTTTTTTTGTAGTGACAGGGTCTCACTTTGTTTTCCAGGCTGGTTTTGAACTCCTGGCTTCAAGTAATCTTTTTGCCTCAGCCACCCAAAGTGCTGGAATTATAGGTGCGAGCCACTGCACCCAGTCTGTTTTAATTTTTTTTACGATCATGGATCAATATTGGAAAAAAGTCTAAAAATCGGAAACAAATCCGAAGAATCTGGGAAGGGATTTAGAACAAATGGTTCAGGAAGTCACAACAGGGAGGCATCTGGCAGAGAAAATATGGATTGCCTTGTACAGCTGTACTCGTTGGGCACAATCTCTGTGTACCCACAGGTGGCGGAAGGCCCATCACACAGGAAACCCTGTCTCGCTGTGCGAGGCATAGGGAGTGCTGTCAGAACTGTAAGCAGAACCCTCTCCCCTGTCATAGAAAGAGCTTTGCTCTCAGTAATTAGGCCTGATCTCCAGGGAAGGGCCCAGAGGGTCAGTTCATCAGGCCCTGGGGGAAGTGCCTGGCTGGGCACACCAAGGGGATTTCCTTTTGCCCAGGGAAAGCTCTGGAACACCAGATCTGGATAGAGGTAGAACCTCTGAGGGTGCTGTTGGGCCTGCCAACTCTGGAGAGAACTTAGCTGTCAGAGATCTTAGCTGCCACATAGGGGCCAGAGACATCTGCCAAGGAAAGGAAGTCCCTGTGGACAGGCCTGCTGCCAGCCCCACCCCTTCTGGCTTCTGTCTCCTCCCACATGGAAGGCTGGGAAGGTGGGCAGTGGGGGGTCAAGGATGGGGATGGGCGGAGGCACTAACATGGCACTCCTTGTCCTTACCCTGATACTCCAGCTTGAATCCTGGCCGGTTCTGGGAGTGGTCACTGTGGAAATACACGGTGGTCTCGTGGGACGTGGACAGCAGGGAGCTCGGAAGCTCGCTGCCACTGAATCTGCCCATCATGCGGCTGGTCTCGTAGGGGCCGTTCCGGATTTCTATGAAGTCGTGGTTGGGCTCGGTGGAGAAGTTCAGGAACTGGATGTGAGCTCCTGGGAGCAAGACAGAGGCAGACAGTGCCCAAAGCAACACAGTCCCGCTTCAAGGGTGCTGCTTCACGAAAGCATCTCCTGTTTTCCCACGAGATCCTGCTGCCACCTTCCCACCCACTCAATTCTGTGTTCCGAGTTGCTGGTCCAGCCAAGTCTCTTGTTCTCAGACAGGATTGATCTTAAGAGCACATTAATTCAAAAGTAAAGGCATCAGTCATTTCAGAGCTTCCCTGGAGTCTATTTTATTTTATTAAAAACAAAGTTCAGGATCAACACTTGTTTTAATTTGTGATTTGTAATTTTTTTTTTTTTTTTGCATCTGGTTATTTAAAGAATAAAGACTTGACATTTAATGTTGAAGACCTTTTGTCTCCGGCCCTACTCCAATCCTCTCCTTCCTTCTACAGAAGCAATCACTATCGTGGATTTGGAAAATATCCTTCCAGTTCATGGTTTGAGATTTCTAAATATACCTGGATTTATGTGTCTTAAATATTTACATAAATAGTATTATGCCGTGCAGACATTATTTTTTACATAATATTGTGTTTTTCAACATCCATGAATATTAAAATATTCCATATTCATTTATCCAGGTTAGTATACAAAAACAAGAGTTCATACTACATATTAATTAATTGCATCTTAGGAATTATCTGACCACACAACTCGCTTCCCTACTAATGAACGTGCAGACTGTTTCCAAATTCCTGATCATTTTGCAAGGAGCTTCTTTGTACACATAGTCTGTGGAGCCGTACTCTGCACTTCCCGGCCGGCATCATCCCCTTTCACAAGAGTGCCATGGACTGCGTGCCCATCGGAGGGGCTCTTTAAGGATGGCACAATTTCAGAGCTGAGCTGTGCATGAGGAACTGGACTGTGACCGACATCTAGTGGCAGAAGCATGTAGATGTGGTGCTCTTTACACACTGAAACCAGGTGCCATATATGGCACTGGGTTGGAATCCAACATTAACTTGAAAATAGGATCCTAGCTTCTGCCACTGGGCCCTGCAGCAGACTTATTCCCCAAAGCCTGTATAAGCACCCACACCTTATAGATTGTGAACTCTGGTGACCTCTGGGGGCTGAACATAAGGACTTAGAGAAAGCAGTCATGTTATTTAAACTTCTGTTTGCCTTTGAATGTTTCCTTCTCCCCATCTTCTAGCATCTGAGGTTCTTCTGCCCTGAGATTTAATGCAGAGACATAGGGTCTCCCCAGATCCTTTTCCTCAATGTCTCAAAATCTAGACTGTCCCAAAGCTGCCAAAATTGTCATCACTTTGCACTCTCTTTCCCTCAAAGACAGTACTGAGCAGAAGACTGCTCCTTTGGAGGGTCGCCAGCCTCTCTCCTCCCCTCTGACCAGATTTAGCCAAGGCCAGCTACACTGCTTTCTGCTGAGAGCCCCTTCTCTCATTAGAAGACACATTCCAGGCTGAATAATAGAGGATGAAATGGGTGGTCTTCGCTTCTGAGACTTGCACACTGGGCCCTCCCAGGCCTGTGCAGGAATAATCCCCTTGCGTCATTTCTTTCCTAGAAGCAGAGCAATGACTTCTGCAAGATGTACACGCATCCACATGTACAGCCCCTCCGTTCCACATCGGCACGAAGGCTCTTAGATATCTGGGGTTAAATTATATCCCCAGGGCACAAGACATGGCTCACCAGCAAGTTAATTTTATACCCACATCACTGTCCTCCACACCCTGACAACCTCCTGTGCCTGGCATATTGCACCAAAAGGAAAAAAAAAAAGAAAACCTTCCCCATCTCTAGGCCAGCTAGAATCTGTGTATGGAGAATGCAAATTCAATTTCCGATTGCCTCGGCTCAATTTAATTAGGATGATAAATTGGATATTGGAGTTTAAAGTACAACTTGAGGTCTAGTCTCTTGTAAAACATAGATTTTTTTTTCATTTCTAACCGTCCCTGAGTAATTTCTCATTCCACATTCCTGGATTTAGTTCATTACTCAAACAATAATAATGGGAACCCCAGAGATACCACCCCTCCCTTCCTGCTTTCATCTCTGCTGTTCCTGATAGATCCTGATGATTGTGCAAGAGGTCAATGGCTGAGAAAACAGAGAGGCCAAGGGCTTAAGCTCAGGGGCCTGGGCATGAAGCCCTTGTCCCCTCCAGGGACTTTGGAGACTTACCAAAGCCTACAGGCAGTGCTATTTTCCAGGAGCAATCCATGTTACTGGGGTAGTTGCCTGGGAAGCCCGGGCTCAGGATCACCCCCTCCATCTCTTCCACTGTTCCCCCACACTGCGCTGTGACAATGACACAAGACGGGTTAGGACAACATCAAGGTGGGTACAGGGCCGTGCCAACATTTGGAAGCTCCCTGACAGCTACAGATTTTAACTTTTCATGAGTCATAAATCCCTTCAAGAATCCAAAAGAATCCCTTTAAAAAACTGCACATGTGGGCAAAATCGAGTATGTAGATTCAGGAAGGGAAACGAATCCTACAAACCCAAATTATGGACTCATGACCTCCATAAGTCTGTCCCCTTAGTGAGGACTCACAGGAGAAGTGAAAGTGGTCTGGGCCAAGTCTGACCATTTATTACACCATCCCCTGAGGCTCCCCCTCTTCACTGCCTAACCCACTGTCCCGAGACAGCAGGAAGGAGATGAAGGAAGGGGCCTGGCCTGTATGACCTTCCCACTCTGGGCCAGGGGCTGTGCTACGCTCTTTACAAATGCATTATACCGGGCAAGGTGGCAGGGTGAGACCCACCGCAAGCCCCTCTCAGAAAAGTGACTGTGGTGAACATTCACAGGAACCAACCATGGGAACGACCTGAGGGTTTGAGAACATCCGACATGACCATCAAGGGCCATGATTTCAGGGTCATCTGAAGATGCAGGACTGGGGCCTCACTGTGGCCTGGTCAGTTGGCATCAACTCTAAAGAGGTTGTGTGAGCAGAAAGGGGTCAGCCAGCCACAGAGGCCCAGAGGAAGGAGAGAAGGATTGGCAGGTCCAGACAAGTGCTTTCTAAAGAGAGGGAGGCTCGCAAATGGACCAGAAAACAGTGCAGATGGACTTGACCGCCTGGGTCACAATCCCACCTTCACTTCCTATGGGACCTGACACAAGTTCTAAACCCTTCCAAACCTCAGTTTTCCCCATCTGTAGAAAGGAACTTTCCACAGCACTTATCTAATACGATTATCATGGAAGGACCACGCTTCACAGGGGACAGGGCTGGTACCCGTGGTGAACACTCAGTGAACAGCAGCTGCTGTTAATGTGAATGGCTTCCTTGCCAAGATCTCCGTCATATGATGGGGAAGGTACCTTGCACTGACTGCTCACATTTCTGACTGGCCTTGGCTCCGGAGATGACCAGGCCCTGTACCCTGGTGAAATCACGGAAGGAAAAGGCCCAATATTCCCTTGCCTCCCCTCACTTCCTACTCTGAGGTCAGCCTGGGGGGAACCTTATGGTCACTTGGGCACCAGAGAATCTGAGGTTTCTGTCCCTGACTCTGCCACTTTCTTTTTAATCCCGAAAGGTTTAGATTTCCTGTTTGTAAAGTACAGTTAATTGACGCCCCTGAGGAAGTCTGAGGAAACATGGAGCCGTGCCTAGCACAGAGGACACGCTCATCAAACGTTCATTTGCTCTTGTCTGCCCCGATCAGAAGCTTCAAAGAACGAGAACTTTCCTTATATCTGCTGATCTCCTCATCATGGCTTTAGCACAGGGTAAGAAACAAAACCGAGCTACATCCTTGTTTCACATGTAACTCTTGATATTTATTAGCAGACTTATCTATCTGTGGCACAACAAAGTCATAGAGATAAGCCCAAAGTGCCCATAGGTTGCACTTGGGGTCAGGAGATGAGTTCATGGGAAATCAGAATGGTCATTTTTTATTTGGTGGGTAGAGGTTTCCGAAAGTCACGGCAGCCTTACATGAGAGGTGGAGATCATAAAAACATCAGTCTAAAACTGTTGACTTGGGACAAATCTGGAATAAGAAACATTCTTCTGGTTTGAATTTGAACTCAATGATAAGCCCCTGAACTCAAATCCCCGGCAGGAAATGGATTTGAGTGAACTGTGAAGTCTGAGCTCTCTTACCAATACAGAGTGGAGGAGGGTAGTTCCATCGCCGTACGGTTCCGGGCATGCAGGAGATGTGGGCATGTCCCTGGAGGAATCAGAAAAGGGCGTGGGTTGGCTGCCGCACGTACACCCAGAAAGGGGCCAGGCTTGTTCAGGGGCCTCACGCTAAGGAACAGGGCATAAAAAGACACACAGACCCACTGTGGGATGGGGGTAAGACAGAGGGAGAGATTTTGGGGAAGGCCAATTATTAACAACCATTACTAAAGAATTCTCATTACTGGAGCTTTCCTTGTGAGACTCCTTTAATTACTAAATTCTCTGATGGGCTTCAAAGAGAAATTAAATTTTCTGAAAGCCGAATCAAACCAACTTTGCAGGAACACGTTGGAGGCCGGCTTGTGCCAAATTGTTAGAGTCAGCGGAGTTTGTCTTTTGCATGAACATCTCAGGAGGGAATAATGGTCCCCAGGAGAACCCATGGCTGCTCCCTGTTCTTTGGTGACTGTACTGTGCTAGTGCAAGGCTGGCCAACCACACATCTCAGGGGATGCCTGTTCTCCATCCTGGGTGTCAAAGGGAGGTACCTGGAGGGCGTATCCTGGCTCACACTGGAAAGAGACCACATCGTTCACCAAGTAGCGCTCACCCGTCTTCACCCCATTACTGGGCACAGCGGGCTCTGGACAACTGCTCAGGCCCACCGCTAGATAAGACAGAGACAGTTGGAATGGAGAATGGGCCAGCCCACCAGATCAATGAGACAGTGGGCTGGGAGATGCTGGCCACAGGAGAAGCAGTGCCTCTTACGCTGTCTGGCCTTGTGCTCCCGAGCCCTCTTGAGAAATGCAACTTTCACATGACACAGAGGCTTAATGGGCCAAAGGTGTCATAGGTGTCACTCTATGGACTCAGGGTGCCCTGCTCACCCACTGAGCTCCGAGCTAGGGAGCTTCACCAGTCCTGTAAACCCTAAGACCTCTGCATGGGTTCCTGCCTCCTGCTCCTAACTTTCCTCTGTCTTCTTTACCCTAAAGGGACAGTTCTGGACAGCTGAGACATGGGGAGAGGCAGAGGAAAGGTGAGAAGGAAGGAGAACAGTTATCATGGAGGGCATTTCAGCAATGCTCGGGGCTCAGTTAGAGCTTTATCCTCTGGGGCAGAGGGACATTTGCTAGTGGCTAAGATGCTCCATTGCTTTATTTCTCCCATTATGTTTTCAAGGTCAAGCTAGCCCCTTTCTGGGAGCATCAGTGGTGGCCACTCACACTGCTCTGGCCTCACTTAACACCAGCCCCTGTAACAGGCCCCTTCTCATCACTACCCAAAGCCACTGCCATTCTAGATCATTCTGAATTCATAGGCAACTTGTGCTTCTTAAAATCTCTCCTTGACTCATGGGACTTACTTGCTCAGCAATGTGAAGTAGGTCCCCATGGCCTGTTATACAGAATCCAACCTTCTCACCCTGACATCTGGGACCTTCACTATCTTGGCCTGGTCCCTTTGCAAGATCACCTCTGTGACTCTCAATGCTCCTCATTTACTCCCCTTTATGACTCTTCAAATTCAACCACATTCATTTATTTCTTATTCTATACCTGGCACAGTACACAATGCTTCCTTCACTAGAGGACCCACCCTGATCTACCTCCTCCACCTGCTACCTGCCTGCCCACACCATCATCATGGGAGCCACACTTCCCACAAGCAGGGTGGGGGCCAGTGAGCCACATATGTCCCTTTGTACCCTTCAATCAGGTCTTGACATCCCATTTTACAGATGGGAATATAGGCTGAGCGAGGCCCAGAGATATGCCCCTAGTTCAGACCCAGCCCAGCCTGACTCCGGGTCTGCCCAAGCCAGAGGCCGCATGAGCTCACCTGCCCCTGGTCTGCCCCTCACCCCTCCTGGCTGCCTTCCACACAGCAGACAGGAGTGTAGCATCTCCCAACTGGGGGCTCCCTGCCTTCCCTGTGCCTCCTAGGAGCCCACCCACAGGTGCAGGTGCTTCAGGTGCACTAAGTAAACTTCTGTGTGTTCTGGACTTGACTTGCAGGGAACCTCTCTAGGGGTGAGGGCTGGAAGACTTGGGGCAGGCAAAAGATAGCTGCAAACTGAATTCTCCAACTCTCAAGTGATCCTCCTTATCACAGCTGGCAGAAAGGAGAGGAGGGTGGACTGTGGGTTTGGGTCTGACCCTGGGCATCAGCATGGTCTAGAGAGTTTTGGAGACAGCAGCCTTAGCCTTCCTGGTGGCTCCCTTGGGGAATACAGACTTCCTGAGAAATTCATGTATACTCAGTGCCTTCATGGAGCCAGGGGCTCGTGGAAAAAGAATAGGGCACGATTGGTCAGGCGAGGCTCCAAGCCCCCAGCCCACCTTCTTATGTAGCAGGTTGATGGGTCTTCATGCCACACTGAGATGAGACTTTGACAACTACCTGTGCTTTTGTTTCCCTCTGAAGGAAATTTACATATAGCAAAATGTACCAATCTTACAAGTCCATGTTGCAATTGACATAATTATGAGTTTTGAGCTTACACAGTATAATCCAAGCCCTTGTCAACACTGCCAAACATTGTCACCTAGAGATTCCCTAGTGCTCTTCCCGGGCAGTTTCTGTTCTACATGTGTTTTTAAGACAAGGATGTGATGTTTGGAAATGAAGGTTCTTTGGACCTATCTCCTAAAGTCTCAGCAGCTGACACAGAAGACCCCAAAGACAAGCATTGAAACAATCATCAGAAGAATTTGGAGGACATAATCTTGCCATCTTGTCTCCCTTGCATGCCAAGTAGAACACAACCTAGTATTTAGAGAGAGGTCACAGCTTAGTGACTCGAGACCCACTTGCTGGAAAGGAAGGGAGGGAGAGAAGAAGCAGTAGCGAGAGAGCAAGACACAAAGTGAGGACAAAAGAGTGTGGTAGGAGGAAAAATGAAATGGGGAGAAAGAGGAGGCCAGAGAGAAAACAAAGGGCGGGGGGATGGAGAAAAGCCCATTCTAATTTCCCTGACACTGCACAGCTTGATTTTCTTTAAGCCATGCTACCACAAAGGAAAAAATTTTTTACCATATGTAATCTATTACTTTTGAAAGCATATTGCTCCATTTCCATTTCAATTAAATAAACATTAAATATGAATCACAGCCATAGATGTGACTTTTCAGTACCCTTCAAAACCATTTGTCTCTGCACTAGCAGTTGACTCTCCATCCTCTGTGCCCTCTTTGTAGACTATCTTACAAAACAAAATATCACTACAGGGTCCTGGCCCTAGGAATTCCAATCTCCAGATACCAGTGAGGACCTCTGTTTCTCCCCAGCATTTCCTCCCAATGAGTGGACACTGTAAGGGAAGTGTCAGCTACTGAGAAAACTGCAGTTCCCTGGGAACAAGAAAACTGAGAAGAGATAGATTCTTTCTGGGATGAGGCAGGAGAATGACAAAGCAATTTAGGAAGGAAATGTACCTTTGGAAAAAGAAAGAACATTAAAGATTCTAAGGAGCATTTAAGGACTCAAATTAAAATATTGGCTAGATTAACAAAACTAGGAGAAACAAGGGAAAAGAGGATACAAGGAAAAATGTGACTTATTTGAGAAACCCAGGGTACTTTACCAGGTGAGTGAAACTTTAGACGTCTGCAGGGAGGAAGTCTCAGAGGCCCCTGTCCTACACTTTACCCCTCAGGAGCTTTGCTTCTAGCTGTCCTAGGTCTTTCCTGCCAGGTGGACATGTCAGTTCTTTCAGGTGATGAGCTTCCTGGGATCCAGCTAATCCTCTCCTAAGCATCCAGGTAAAGCTTGTTTTGGACACCCAGATGATGCTGACCTTATCAGGCATCCATCACCAGCACCTTGCATCTGCACAGGTCCATACTATCACAGGGGGTCAAACCAGCCATGCCTTCCTGCATTTCTTACTTCTCATTGCAAACCTAACTAAGGCATCCCCTTCTGTAAGGCCTTACCCTCCCAGGTTACAATCAATGTTTATCTTTCCTCCTGGACTCTGTGCTTTTGAAGGCAGGGACTTAGTCTTATTCATTGTTCTGTGGACACCTAACACAAGGCTTGGCACAGTGCAGGTTCTCAATGTTTCTTCAAGACATTTATATCTCCACCTGCCCCAGGTATAAATGACCACTCTCTTCTCTGAACCACTGCTGTACCATCTAGAGACATCCATGGGAGCACCTGTAATGCTGCAATGCCCTTGTCTGTCTATGTGTTTGTTTTTTTCTAGTGAACTCTCAGGGGACTGATCTATTTCGATAATACCCAATCCTGGCAAACCCAGCATCACACTTGGTTACATTGTAAATGCTCCATAAGTATTTGCTGCACAAGTGTGGGATGAATGCTGCTGCTGGCCTTATTCTTCCCATACCTAGTGGGGCAAGGGGATAGGGCAGGCAGTCCCAGGATGCAAGTAGTCTCCCCACAAACCTCTTTCTTTGTTCCCCAGAAGACACATCCGCAACTTTTCTGTTAAGAGTATTTAGTTGTGAGCACTTAGGGATGCTGGAAGCCAGGATGTAAGGGTTAAGGCTTGCAGGGAGAAATCTGGTAGAAGAGGAGTGAAGTATCCAATGAGGGGAGGAACTTCAAAGATAACTGCATCACAGAACTAGAGGTTAGAGAGGCCAATGTTTAGGATTGAGGGTGGAATGCCCCTCCATCTCCTTATATCTTGAATTATATACAGGGGCCTAGGCCAGTGACCAAGTTCCCTTCCCATTCTTGGGGTGGACACTGAGTAAGGCATAGGTTTTTGAGTGACAGACATGTGGGTGAGAACCCAGCTCTGCTATGCAGCCTCGAGGAGGTTTCAGACCTTCTCTGGGCTTTAGCATCCTCTTCTAGGTCCATGGTTAGGCTTACATGGAATGGAGAATATACAGCCCCAATATATATTAGCTCAGAGCAGGCACTCAGTAACTCTTAGTTCTATCCTGAGCACTGTACACAGTTGAGACCCCAGATTCTCACTTTTGTATTCCAGATGGAAGCCGGCTGCAGACACGCTGATGTCTGAGTAGAAGTGAAGGTAGAGCTGGTTGGAGGTGCTGTTCAGAAGGGCAGGCACAGTTGTTCCTAGGACAAAGACACCAGAATCATTGAGATGTAGCTCCTCCCAGTCCCCATACTCCTCCCCAGTGCTTGGCTTTTTACTGACATTCTGCTCCCAATGTCCCCAAAGTCCCCAATTATCGAACTCACTAAATGACAAATTAGACCTCTCAGGGGGCTAAGTCTCCAATGGCCAAGGAAGGAGAGATCCCCCAACCACTTCCCACAAGATGAGCAGTACAGAGCTGTATGCCTGCAGGAGGGTGAGCTGCTCAGGAGGCCTCTGTGTTTGGTCCCCTCCCAGCCATCTTCAGAAAGACCCTGGCATATAGGATTCTCTGGACCATCCAGTATGGACAGTTTTCCTGGGGCACATGACTTTTCTTTATATCTCGGCAGCCTACAGTTCTGGGTCTAAAAGATTCAGATAATTGCCCAGGCCATTGGGCAAAAGCATGTGCCATGTTCCATCAGAAGTCCATCCACCATGGGAATGAAAAATAGTGTATCCACTTTGGAAAATGGTTTGGTGGCTCTTCAAAAAGTTAAACATAGAGTTATGATATGACCAGCAAGCCTCCTGTGTAAGCACATGCTCACACAAAAACTGATACATGGATGTTCATGTAAGGAACATTAATCATAATAGCAAGAAAGTGGAAATGACCCATCAGTGGATGAATGGATTTAAAAAAGCATGGTATATCCATGTAACGAAGTGCTGATACACACTATAAAACTTGGTGGACTTTGAAAACATCGTGCTAAGTGATAGAAGCTGAACACAGAAGGTTACATGTTGTACGATTTCATTTATATGAAATGTCTGAAATAGGCAACTCCAGAGATGGAAAGCAAGTTAGGGGTTACCAGAGGCTGGGCTTGGGGGCAGGTGGGGTGGAGAGTGAGGGAAATGGGTATAAAAATGCTCTGGAATTAGACAGCAGGAAATGGTGTGAACCTGGTGAATATACCTAAACCACTGAAGTGTGCGCTTTAAAATGGTGACTGTTATGGTATGTGAATATATCACAGTGACGAGGACAACAGCATCTCCCATTGCCCTCCAGATTGGAAACCTCCCTTACCTGAGAAACTCCCCAGCATGGTTACAGTGTTATCTGCACCGTCAAACACCTCTAGGGAGTCCCAGTTCTGCTCTGTGACAAAACTGATGACCTGAATCTGGGGAGGCAGAAGGATTGTCCTGCTAGTTAGGTGGCCTCTGTCCCTTCCTTCCTCCCTGCCGCTCATCGCTCCCTCTCCTCCATTCCACAGTTCCACAGTTAATCCAACTTGGTGAGCACCTGCTCTGTGCTAGGCCCTTCCAGCAACGTTAAGAAGCAGCCCTTAAACCAAGGAGCTCCTTCTCTGGTGGGGAAGGCAGATGACTAAATGATCATAGGACAGTGGGAAAATTTACAAGGTGGAGAATGGGGGAAAGAAATTCCAGGAAGTGGGATTAGCCTTCTCCTCGTCTCTGGAGCATTCCTTGAGCTCCTCCGCGTTGCTGCCCTGATTGCCTCAGACATCCCACATCAGGGAGCAGTGGCCCACTCCTGCCCAGGTAGGTCAGCTCAGGTCCTGGCTTGCTGCCTCTCTGCTGGTTTTGCAGCCCCCTGACCTTCTCCCTGCTTCAGCACCCCGCAGGGCCTCCTTTCACTGGGGTCTTGTTACTGGGCACTAGCTATGCCCCAATTCAGCTTCCCCAGCTTGGACTACAGGTATGGTCCCCTAGGTATGTACCTCACTCTGGACTTTTGCTTGGTCCCTCATCAGCAATGGCCCCCACAATCTTAAGAAAAAAATCCTCAAGCCATCTATGAGTTCTCCCCAATCTTCAGATCCCAACTCTAGGCCCATTACCCTTCCCCGCTGGCTGGAACCAATGCCTATCTCCCCTTCTTCAGTTTCCTCTCTGCTCATGCCCTGAGGCCCCTGTGGCTCACGAACTATTGTGTTTTTCCATTTGTGGTCCACGTCTCTACACTTGGACAGAACCTCCTTAGCTGCAGGGGCAGGGGACAGGGCTGTGTTTCCTCCCGGCTCATCCGGCTTAAGGCTTGGCAATAGCCGGCACCTGTGGGTAACCACCTGCCCCATCAAGGTCCTTCCTTCCCCCTACCTGGATGCCAGCACCTTCAGGGACCATGATCTTCCACACGCAGTTGAGGCTGTTGAGGTATGGCTCCGGGAAACCAGGGGACAGGATGGTGCCCCGGCGCTCTGTGAGACTGCCACCACATGGCACTGGGAGAGAGGCAGCTCTGGTCAGGGCTCACCAACCAGCTGCTTCCCCAGGCCCCACCTCTGCTGTAACTCCTGCCCATGGGAGTTTGTTTTTGGTGCCCCAGTCCCACCTTCTCATTCTGTTTTTCACCTGCTGTGTAACTTTTTCACATGCGACCTCCTTCAGGGACCCGGCCCTTCGCTCCTTCTTTCATGAGCATCCCTGCCCCAGAACCTCTGGCTGTCTTCACACCCCACAGCAGGGTGAGGGATGTGGCCCAGAGGGGACTTCCCTGCTTAAGGTATGCTGGTGAGAAGGTGCTGCCGTGTGTCTTGGGCCATCTGCTGGGACTTGCTCCATCCCTCAGGGACAGAGGACTGTTTTCTGGTCCCTTCACCCTCTGTCCAGCCCTGGCTGCCCAGGCACTCACCCACACACGTGGGAGCTGAGACGTTCCACTGGGCTAAAGCCCCAGGCACAGGAAGGCACTCAATTTCTGGGGACCCCTGCAGTGCATAGCCGGAGTTGCATTCAAAGCGGACGATGGCCCCTACCGAGAAGTCACTGCCCAGCCTCTTGCCGTAGCGGGGTTCCGGCACAGAGCTGCACTGCGTGGCGCTGGTTCGGGGCACAGCTGCAGGGGACAGTGGCACTGAGGGGTGGGCCTTGCCCCTCTAGAAACTGGCCCAGGATGGACACACATGGGACTGGAACAAAGACAGCCTGGATGGGACTCGGAGAGGTTTTACTGAAATGTAATTGGACATACTGTGTGACAGCACAACTTCTGGAGACCACGGGAGGCAGTGTATGCCCCGGGCCCGGTTTTGATCTTGGCCTTCCCAGTGATGCCTCAGTGATCAGGGTCCCACTTTCCCTGACAAGGAGAGCCAACAGGACTTCTACCTCCACTTTCAGTGTCTTCACCCTGCCTTTGGGATGCTCCCACCCATCATGTGCCTTAAGAGCCTGCTGGGGTCCTGGCTTCGATGACCTTAATCTTATCTCCCCCGTCCACAGTGGTGGCTGGGACCCTTGGCCACAGGGATGGTATTCCCCTATAATAGGCCTACCCCCGCACCTATGGGAGGACTGCCCCTGCCCTTCTGGGAGGACTGCCCCTGTCCCTGTGTGAGGACTGTCCTGGCACTGGGTGGGGACTGCCCATGTAACTATGGGGGGGGGTCTGCCCCTGCACTCGTGGTAGGATTGCCCTAACTAACTACAGGAGGACTTCCCCTGCACTTGTGGGAGAATTACCCCTGTAGCTCATCTTGGGCAGAGTCAAATGAAGGGAACCTTACTTAGATCCTGAACCCTGAAAATGTGAAAGTTCTCTTGGACAAGGGTAGAGGTCCTGCCTGCCAATAAAAGCCATGATGCTACAAACTTAGCCTTTCTGGACCAGGAAGAAAAAGGACTAACTTTAGTCAGCTGCTTGGTGCCAGGTACTTTATAAACTCTCTTTTAATCCTGTCAGTGAGGTACTGTTATTACCCTCATTTTATAGGTGAGCAAATTAGGCTCTAAGATGTGTAGTTGCTGGTGCCCAGCTAGAAAGTGGGGGAGATGAGATTCAGATCTGTGGCCACCTCACCTCAAAGCCTATATTCCCCCCATACCTTAACTGTGCTTTCTAGACAAAACCAAACTCCACAAGCCAGAGTCTAAGAAGAGACCTGGGTCAGTCTCCCCAGTGACATCTGGAATGTCCCAGACATTGGGGCGGGATGGGATGGGGGGCTGAAAGAGGGAAGAAATTAGGTTCCTATGTCTGATTTTCTTCCTCATTTAACATTGAACTTGGTTTAAGAAATGTCTGTTGGGTAAGCAAATGTATAAAATTAAACAGAAGTATAGGAAATTGCCCCACAAACTAGTAATTGTCCCCAAGCACCCTGAGAAAGAGGCTCAGATGAGAGGTCAGAGATCTCTGTTTCCTTGGACACCAAGTGCCCTAAGAACCGAGATTGCCTTTCCACCTCTAGCGTCCGTGTCCTGCATACCTTGGTAGACAAAGTGGAAACCTCTGGCTGGAACTTGGCCTTTGGCACTGAACTTAATGAGAACTTGATTGGAGGTGGCCAAGGGCAATGATTCTCCTGCCGAGATAAGGGGTGAGAAGGAGAGGAAGACAGTGAGAACAGCAGTTGGGACCAGATGATAAAATCCCAGCCAAGAAGGAGGGGCTGCCAGGCCCCCATGCAGCAATCCCTTCCACATTCCAGGCCTTCCTGAAATAAAACCTCACATATTTACTACACTTCATAGAAGGCTTCTACATTCATGGTCTTAACTTGACTGGTGGCCAGTGTGAGGCTAGCATGACAGAATTCTGTACACTTACTTAATAAAACAAGAAAGAGAGGTTCAAAAAGATGAAATGACCTGCTAGAAAGAAGACAGCTGCTAAACATGTGTTGGGCTACAGGGATGGAGAGAGTAACTATTAGTGAGCTGAACTTGGGGGTTTACTTGGAAAATTGGTATTAATCTGATAAAAAAAATGGCAGCAGCTGCTGGGAAAATGGGTGATGGGATTATCTGAGAGCAACTGGCCTTTCCCAAACCATGCCCCCTTCCATCCTGTGAAATGACAGATAACCAGGGCTATTATATACAGTAACTCATTGCTCAGAGTAGGCTGCTTTTTAGAGTCAAAGGAAGTGCTATTAATAATTATGCTAGCACAATCAAATGAAAGCTGGGACTGTCCCAGGCAAAACAGAATGCACTGTTACCCAGTGAATACCACAGGAATTGGGGGAAGCTAGGGAAGTCGGATAGCTTCTATAGAGGAAGATAAAGGCTCGTCTGCTGCTTTGTGTGGTCCAGGGAAGAGACAGCCCTATGTGGACCCTCAGCCGTGGAGTGTAGACACCTTCTTGGAGAAACCCAAGGAGGACATGGTGGAGGCAGTGGCATGGCCACTCTGCATGTTGCTTCTCTTAACCCCTGAGAAGGGCCGTGAGCCCACTCTCAGAAGGAAAGTCAGGGCCACAGAGAGTCAGGCTACATCTCCATTGCAATGAGGGCTCCACCAAGGGCCCCTGGGAGGTCCACCAGTGGAGGCCCATGTGATGCTATTGACCATGGGAGCAGAGAGCCCTTTCCAAAGCATGTTTAGATTTATATATGACCCAGACTGCTGAGCCTGGCTAAGAGTCACTGCCTCTGCTAACTTCTGGCAGCCAAAGCAGAAAGAAACTCATGAGGACAAAGCCTCCTTTCATAATCACTGCCATCTCCAGCTCCTCCTCCCAATAGTTAAAAAACTTCACTTTCCTCCTCCCACATAGTTTAGCCTGACAGAGGCAGATTAGGACCCCAGGGTCTCTCCCAGAACCCACGTTGGCTTTGGTCCTGGATATATACAAGCCTCCTGCTCCATGGAAAAGCAGTTAGTAAAATCACCGGACACAGGCGAAGATTTCAGTTTTAAGGAAGGAGAGCACTCTGCCAAGTCAAAGCAAATATTTCTATGTGGATCACAACAAAGAACAGGCAAAAGTCTCGGCAGATTTTCAATCATGGTTGTCATGAGATTAAATCTAGCATCGTATCTGTGAAGGCAGAGGAAGAAGGACCTCAGATTAATAAAAACTACCAAGAAATGAGAAATGCTACCACAGGGCAGCTGGATTTTACAGAAATTGAACAGTGAAATGGAGATGAAATTTGGGAAATTCTCCAGAAATCACAGAAAAAGGATAAAAAGATTAAAATAATGAAAGAAATGACGAGCAACATGGAAGAGAGAAGAGCAAATCCAATATGTATATATCAAGAATTCCAGAGAGAGAAGATAGAGAAACTGAAGGAAACAAAAATAACTTAAGAAAGAACATACCTTTCCTAAGACTTCAGGTTCAGATTGAAGTAAGATTTGCCAAGTGCTGGATCTAATTAGTGATAAGAGACCTCTACTCCAACATATCCTAGAAGGCTTTTTAATTTTAAAAGTAAAGAAAAGTATGAAAGTCATATAGACAGAAAAATGTAGGTTACTCACGAGGACTACAATTAGGTTGGACCCTAAGATTCCAGTGAAACATTTATTAAAGCTTTGAAAGATAAAAGTTTTGTGACACATAATTTGATTTGCAATCAAGTTGTCATTTATATATGTCAAAAGGCAGGCATTCTCATACATGCCAGGTGACAAAGAGGACTGCAGTTATGAGGCTTAATTAAAAGAAAGCCCACCAAACCTCAAGTAGGGAGTTTAAGAACTTAGTAGGAGGGGTGGCGCTGGCCCCATATACCGAGGGTGGTAGGTTCAAACCCAGCCCCGGCCAAACTGCAACAAAAAAATAGCTGGGTTTTGTGGCAGGTGCCTGTGGTCCCAGCTACTTGGAAGGCTGAGGCAAGAGAATTACCAAAGCCCAAGAGCTAGAGGTTGCTGTGAGCTGTGCTGCCATGGCACTCTACCGAGGGTGACAAAGTGAGATTCTTCCTCTAAAAAAAAAAAATTAAAAAAAAAAAAAAAAAGAGGCTCTCTGGTCCTCCCGTTCGTCAGACAGCCGCTTCTTCTAGTGCAGCGCCAGCTGCATCCCTGAGGCACCATGGTGAAAGCGAAGGTCAGAATAAACGGATTTGGTCATATTGGGCGCCTGGTCGTCAGGGCTGCTGTTAACTCTGGCAAAGCGGATATTGTCGCCATCAATGACCCCTTCATTGACCTCAACTACATGGTCTACATGTTCCAGTATGATTCCACCCATGGCAAATTGTATGGCACAGTCAAGGCTGAGAACGGGAAGCTTGTCATCAATGGAAATCCCATAACCATCTTCCAGGAGCGAGATCCCTCCAAAATCAAATGGGGTGAGGCAGGCGCTGAGTATGTTGTGGAGTCCACTGGCGTCTTCACC
>CAUYON010127855.1:0-31900 GCA_963573935.1 Arctocebus calabarensis | reverse complement strand
ATGGAACCAGAAAAAAACCCACATAGCTAAGGCAGTGCTTAGTAATAAGAACAAAGCTGGGGGTATCACCATTCCAGACTTTTGGCTGTACTACAAAGCCATAGTGATTAAGACGGCATGGTACTGGCACTAAAATAGAGACATAGACATTTGCAATTTGCAATTGTATAGAAACCCAGGAAATGAAACTAACAACTTATAACCACCTAATCTTCAATAAACCAATCAAGAACATACCTTGGGGGAAAGACTCCCTATTCAATAAATGGTGCTGGGAAAACTGGATATCCACATGTAAAAGACTGAAACTGGACCCTCACCTTTCTACACTCACAAAAATTGATTCATTATGGATAAAGGACTTAAATTTAAGGCATGAAACAACAACAATCCTGAAAGAAAGCATAGGAAAAACACTGGAAGATATCAGCCTGGAGAAAGACTTCATGAAGAAGACTGCCATGGAAATTATAACAACACAAATAAACAAATGGGACTTAATTAAACTCAGAAGCTTCTGTACAGCTAAGGAGACAACAACCAAAGCAAATGGACATACTACCCAATGGGAAAGGATATTTGCATATTTTGAATGGGACAAAAGCTTGATATCCAGGATCTATAGAGAACTCAAATTAATCCACATGAAGAAAATCAACAATCCCATATATCAATGGGCAAGAGACATGAATAGAATCTTCTCTAAAAAAGACGAATGGCTAACAAACATATGAAAAAATGTTCATCATCCCTAATTATTAGAGAAATGCAAATCAAAATCACCCTGAGATACCATCTAACTCCAGTGAGAATGGCCAACATCACAAAATCTCAAAACTGCAGATGCTGGCATGGATGTGGAGAGAAGGGAACACTTTTACACTGCTGGTGGGACTGCAAACTAATACAACAATTTTGGAAGAAAGTATGGAGAACCCTTAAAGAACTCAAACTAGACCTCCCATTTGACCCTGCAATTCCATTACTAGGCATCAATCCAGAAAAGACAAAACCGTTTTACCATAAGGACACTTGCACTAGACTATTTATTGCAGCTCAATTTACAATCTTCAAAATGGGGAAACAGCCTAAATGCCTACCAACCCAGGAATGGATTAACAAGCTGTGGTATATGTATACCATGGAATACTATTCAGCCACTAAAAAAGATGGAGACTTTACATCTTTTATATTAACCTGGATGGAAGTATAACACATTCTTAGTAAAGCATCACAAGAATGGAGAAGCAAGAATCCTATGTACTCAATTCTGATATGAGGATAATTAATGACCTAGTATGGGGTTGGGGGGGGCAGAGAGAGAGAGAGAGAAGAAGGGGGGAGGTGAGGGGTCACTGTGTGTGACACTCCTTTTGGGGGTGGGGCACAATTATCAGAGGGACTTTACCTAATAAATCCAATCAATGTAACCTGGTTCTTTGAACCCTCAATGAATCCCCCAACAATAAAAAAAAAAAAAAAAAAGTTCAGTGGTGGGATTCACTGTCTTCTCCCTACTCATACTGTCCTGAGGATAGAAGGTGGGAAGCAGTATGGAAAACTTGATTATTTTATTTTTCCATTTAAGAAATACTGAACATATAAGTAAGACACTTGATTAAGCTCTGCAGTAAGAGATAAAAATACGAATTGTATATAACTTCTAGACCCAAGAATTTACTCTTTGACAAATTACAAAATATCCTAAGGTGTAAGGATGGTTGACCAAATGAACCACTAGCAATTTCAATCAGAAACTATTTATATAATTTTTTTGGATAAAGCAGGAAATGTGATTTGAAGGAGATAAAAGGAAAATAGGGTCATTTCTCCCGGGGAAATGACTTCCTCTCATTGGGTAGAGACTTATGAGTTAAATTTGAGTTCACTTTTTAGGCACTCAGAAGAAAATGCATTGAATACCTCAATAATTTGAAATAAAAAATTGTAATATAGGATAACAGTAAATCCATATTATCAGCTTCTAGATGATTCTCATAAGAATAATAAGAGATAAAAATCTATAATTAGATATGAAATTGACCTTTGCAGGTTGTTCTTTATAGACAATATCACTATGAGATTGTTTTCACCAAAGGATGTTTTTTATATAGCTTTCCCTAGGCTTTTGTGGGGGATCCAAATGATAGCATTTTAATCTCCGTTGTTTTATAAAACCACAACAGCCTGTCAAATTTAACACTGTGGATGTGCTTTGACGGCTGAGCCCACACAACACTAAGAAAAGAAACCCATGACTCATGTGTGACTGCTGTGCGGCATGGGGGCCGTGCACCTGCCTGCATGATGTCACACTGCTGGATGGCCGTGTGCTGTAGCCGACTGGCTTCCTCCTGCAGGCGTAGGGCGGCATGGCACAGGGGCAAGCTGGCCACCACATCCTCGGGGATCCGGAGCGCGCTCTGGCACAGCTGCACGGCCTGCACCTTCGGCTTCAGTGACTCCATCTCAGACAACAAATGCTGAAAATACGGTTGTATAGTTCAAAGAGTTGATATTTTAATCATTCATTTCATAAGCAAAAGACATTTACTAAATTATAGCTGTATTACGAGTTATAACCACAGTTAAAGTTATAGCTATATTCCTTGTTTTGCAAGGAATACGTTTTAAACAATGCTGAGTTTAAAGTATTTTTCCTTGCTATCTTCTTTTTTAAATAGAGGTCCCCACCCATGCACCCTAAGTTCCTTCTGTTTACCTGCCGATGAGAGAGTTGCTCCTTGAGACTAAGACGCCCAACTTCTGGAGAAGTCAGGGTTGCCTGGGCTTGCTCCAGAGCAGCCTGTAAGTTTCTTAGCTCTGCTTCAAATTTTTTCATATCCTGGGAAATAAAAGTCACTTGGTTATCAGTATGTGGTGTTGGAAGACAAAGTCATAGGCAAAGAAAAACATCACAGGCCAGAAACGGCACTGCAGGTGAGCATGCGTTTCCAGAGCGGCCTTGCCATTTTCTTTTAATGATAGATTTCTTCTTTTTTCCTATTTTTACCTTAGCTGCATCGTGGAGGTTCTGCAGACGAATTTTGATCATCTGTTTCAACTCCTCAGTCTCTCTCCCCAGCTCTGCCACTTGCTGGGACATGTTTTCTGTACGGTATACACTCGTGAGGCACTGTAATTTCTCAGTCATCGCTTCCAGGTCACTGTGAATTTCTTTAGATTCTTCCAGCAGTGTCTGGAGTGGAATTGTTAATATCCGGGACATCAACATTTAGACAAAGAGATATAGATATTCAAAATAGTGACGCATCTAAAGTGCTCATAGGTTCTGTGTGTACATCATTGTACCTAATCTTCAGACCCTGTACCCACTCCCCACTTGGGAGGCACATACTGTTATGCCCTTTTCACACACACAAAATAGGAATCACAGTTCAGGAACTGTAAACACCGCAAGGTCACGTGTTATTACAGGTGGGACTGTGAGGCTCAGGCTCCGTCTCCCCCACGCTGCCCCCTTGTGAGAGTCAGGACACGGGTATTCCAGCAAAGGTGAAGCCCAGACACATTGGCTGTCTCAATCATGTCTCTGGGCCTACTTTTTCCCATATTTAAATTAAAGAAGTACTTTTCAGCTATCGTATTCTATACCTAAGACCTAAGTGTGTATTAATCTAAGAAATGAAAATTAAAATAAGAGCATTTCAAACAAACAAAAACCATGGATCATTTGCTTTAAGTGAAACAAAAGAGCAGAAATTACTGGCAGTAGCAAGAGAAGAAAAAACACAGTCCTCACCCCTTAGAATGCTGTCATCTGCTGGGCCTGGCAATGATACGGATGGGTAAATAACCACACGACATGCATTACATAAGGCACAGAGCAAAAGAGAAGTCGGTGGTAAAGGGTGACACAGGTGAGCTGTGCTCCGCCTTGCAGGAAGGCTGGGAGGGGGGCCTGGAAGAGTCACACCTGAGCTCAGTCAGAAGGATGTCGGCACTGTGCCAGGTGAGGAGAAAGAGGACAGACATTGCAGACCCAGGGAACAGCGTCTGCAAAAGCTAGACTAGTGGGGCGTGTGATGTGGGAACCACAGAAAGGGATACGAGACTTCGTTCTCCAGCAATAGGCCACATTTAAGAAAATGAAGTACCATCCTTTCTCATAAATGGATATAATACATATATACATGTTATGGAAAATACATAACTTACCAAATACTGACGATATAAAGAAGAAAATAAAATATCTCATTCTTTTATAACCCTGAGATAACTTTAAGAGGTCACTGCTGATACATGGGCATATTTTTAGGTAAGAGAGATCATAGTATACCTACTTATGGTTTTCCATCTTTTTTTTCCACCTAATAGTAGAACACAGATTTTTCTCACCGTGCACTCTTTTTGAATAAACTCAGGCAGTGTAATCCGTAAAAGAGACACTGCCCAGGAGAACTCCCCAGACAGTGTCTATGGGCTGCCTTCTCTCTTGAGCTGCAGTGCCGGAGGACCCCAGCACCTGAAGTCCCCTTCCCTGTGCCCCACAGAGGGTCAACCAGCCCTGACACCCACTAAAACCTCCTAAAGACTTGAGGAATCGTCCTTGGTGCTTCCTGTCACCCACATTCCAAAGTCTCCCAATCGGCGAGTTCCAGCTCTTTCCCATCTTCTCCTTTTGTCTCCTCCTCTCAATCTCCAACGAGAGGCCTCGTCATTTTCTCCTGGAACACCGCAGCAACCTCTTACATGGTCTTGCCTTCAGCAATCTGTCTTCCACGGGCTGCTAAGTCAGCTTTTTTAAGGATACAAGTCTGA
This sequence comes from Arctocebus calabarensis, assembly GCA_963573935.1. Lineage (NCBI taxonomy): Eukaryota > Metazoa > Chordata > Mammalia > Primates > Lorisidae > Arctocebus > Arctocebus calabarensis. Next base: position 27,118 of record CAUYON010127855.1, on the reverse strand, counting down.
ACCATCACTTGCCAGAAGAATGTGTATCTGTTTCAAAGGCTTCAGAGTGACTCCAAGATAAAGTCCAACTCTTTTCATGATCATTTTCTTACCTCTCTTTTCTATCTCTTATCCCTTTTTCCATACCACAAACAGCCCTAGGACACCAACAGGAGCGCCCTTCACCCTTACTAGGGTTTCTACATGCGTTATCCCAAACACACTCCACAATAAATAGGCTGTGTGTTTTTCTGGACCCAGCCCAGTATCCCCTTCTCCTAAGCAGCCTTTCTTCACCTTCATCTTTAGCCCTGGTGTCTGGGTTTAGCCCCTTGGCCTGGGCTCTACCAGTACTCTGGGCCCTCTGTCTCTGTACTTACCACATTGTACCGCAACTGTCTCCTTTTTATCTCTCCCCTCCTCTAAATGACCAACTACCTGGGAAGGCAACAGAAAATGTTCTTTGTATTTCAAATGCCTATCAAGATTCGTACTTCAGGGAAGTACTCTATAAATGTCTGTTGAATAAATGAATACAGGAGCTGTCAGCATCACTGATCATCAGGGAAATGCAAATCACCTCACTCTGGTGAGAATGAAAAAGTCCCCAAACAAGAGCTGAATGCAAAGGGGAAGCAACCCTTACACACAAGCTAGTACAACTCCTGTGTGACTCATGTCTACAATCCAGCACTGTGGGAGGCTGACGTCGGAGGATTGCTTGAGCTCAGGAGATCGAGGCTTGTTTGAGCGAGAGTGAGACTCTGACTCATGAAAAAGTTAAAAACCGGGCAGTGCCTGTGGCTCAAAGGAGTAGGGCGCCGGCCCCATATGCTGGAGGTGGTAGGTTCAAACCCAACCCCGGCCAGAAATTGAAAAAAAAAAAAAAAAGTTAAAAAACCCAGCCGGGCACCACAACAAGCACCTGTAATCCCAGTGGCTTCAGAGGCTGAGGCAGCAGTATGCCCACAGCCGGAGTCTGAGGTTGCAGTGAGCTACGACACCATTGCACTCTGCTCAGGGCATAGGGTAGAAGTATGACAAAAAAAAAAAAAAAAAAGAAAAAAAAGAAAAGAAAGAAAGAGAGAGAAAGCAGTTCAGAGATACCTCAAAGAACTAAAAGTAGACCTACCACTTGATCCAGCAATCCCACCACTAAGTACTTACCCAAAGGAAAAAAAGACATTTTATACAAAAGGACACCTGCACTTGGATGTTTATAGCAACACAATTCACAATCACAATGATGGGGAAACAACCCAAGTGCACATCAATGCATCAGTGGATTAATAAAATGTGATATTGTATACTATGGAACACTACTTAGCCCTAATAAAATGGTGCTATGGGATCTTTTGTAACAACCTGAATGGAACTGGATACTATTCTAACTGAAGTATCCCAAGAATGGACAAAGACCGCATGTACTCAAACTAAATTGGAAAGAGTGGATCAAGACTTACATGTAGCTATGGAAAAAAAACTCAGTGGGAACCAAGGAGTCGGAACGGGGGAGGAAGGGCTGGCTAAATTCACACCTGATAGGTGCAATGCACACACTTACAACTCTGGCCTGAAGTGTACAGATGTAAATTATGTTACCAAAACATGTGTACCCCTATAATACTCGAAAATTTAGGGGAAATAAAAACTGATCCTGGGTGGCTATTTGTTACCATGGCTACAAGTCAGTCCTTTCCAAAGTTTGAGGCGACTTTCACCAGATACTTTCTCTTTAAGAGTTACCTGCCATCAACTATGTTTACAATAAAAAAATTCCCTATTCCAAAAAATAGAATCATGATCACTTTAAGGACTATATTATATTCCATTATATTTAAATATTTACTCAGAAAAATTATTTAACATTTAAATTTTCTTGAAAATTTTATCACAGTTACCAATCTGCATACACTTTCTTGTCCATTTTGGATTATTGACTTAATAATGAGTCCAAAAAAGATAATCAATATTATCAGAGCAGTAGTATTTTTGATGACCACCATATACTTTGCCAATAGTTTTTCAGAATGATTTTACCAACAGTGTTTGAGAGTGATCACTTCCTTAAATATGAACAGGGGGGAAAAAAACTGTGCTAACTCGACATTCTCTTTTTTGTTTAAACGTGCATTTCTAGATTTCAAAGGACATTGGATATTTTTTCATAACCTGTCAATATCTAAACACATCTTAAAGCAAAAGACTGGTGTTATTTAAGAAAGATATCTTGAGAGGAGTGCCCAAGACTATTCAAAGAAGGAAGATTATAGATTCAGGACATTTAGGAGCTTAAAAGTATTCCAAAAAGGAGGCAATGAGGCTTTGATTTAGAATCCTGTAAACTAAAATGAAAAAGATGATTAATTTAAAAGCCACAAATATCCATAAATCATAAAAGGGAGAAAATCTAGAATACTTGTAACTTATTTAAAGTCATTCTATATTTTATTGCAAGAAAACTAGCCTATTGAATATACATCTAATTCAAGCCTACGTTATAAAAGGAAGAAAGAATTTCCTGGGTGACGTGAGTGCAAGAAAAGGAACATTTTTGTCATGTAACTTCAGAGGAAATGAAGTAATGCAGCCTGCATGTGGTGTGGCCCCAGCTGGCTCCCAGCTAACCCGAGCCTCCTGTGGAAGGCTGTGGCAGAGCAGAGAGGCAGCCCAGGGGAAGGAGGTATGAGAACTCCTGAGCACCGAACAAGCCAGGTAGACACCTGCACATACGTTAAACCGTAATTCTGAAATATGAATGTTATTTACATTACTATGTAAATGACGAAAAGGTAGAATTCAGAGAGGCAAAGTATTCTGCTCCCAATCACACAGCCCAAAGTAGCAGAGTTTTCCCGTCATTCCAGAGTGTGGAGCCTATTATCTTCCCACACTTCACTATAGCTCTGCCGGAACCCTGAATGCAATTGTTTCAAAGAAGGTGCAAAAGAAGAGCCCAACAGGGCTGACTATTTGAGGTCTTAGAGAAAAGGAGGTATAGGAAACATACAGGATATTTATAGACCCAGGCGCAGGAAATCCCAGAGGTAGCTGCATCCTGGACAATTCACTGGGACACTGGTGGACAACTGGATAACTCATCCCCTCCTTTGTACTCTGGCACTTACAATAATTTTTTATCATGGCTTTCTAAGTTTTTTGTGAGTCCAGCAGTTAAATCAAATTGCTTTTTTGTTATTCTTTGAAAACAACTTTTCCTAAAGTTACCTGATGCAAAATGTATTGTTCCCGAAGCTGGCTTGCAGAATTCCATGCAATATTGCCATGTACCAAGACTTTAGCTTTCTCAATCCACTTCAAAATTAATTCAAGCATTTCATTGTATTCTTCTAAATGTGACGCTGCCTGAAAAAAAAAATCATTGGCATTCAGAGAACAGTGGAAACTGTGCTTCTTGAGCAAGAAATCCATCTTCTACCTGTGTCTTTGGATACAATAATCCTAGGGTTGACTGCTGTAATTTCTGGCTATTTAAAGGTTCTCTAAAAAATCATTTTCCTGTTGGAAATCTGCCACATTTTTTTCTGAGTGACTTTGGAATGAAGTCCAAGTTTTTAATACACTTGTGTAATCCCTCTTCTCCTCTCCTATTCCTTTCTCAAACTTTCCTCTCTCCCTTCTTTTTCCACACTCCACTGGGTTAAGGAGATGGTGGAGGGAGTCAGAGTCTGTCAGATTTCATTCCTGTAATTCACTGGTTACCAACTCCCAGTTTGTCTCTGATTATACAAACAATACTTAACTGATTTGCAACAGTCCAGTCCATATTCAACCATTATGACCGATATGCAACTGGAACCTATTACGTGAACGCAAGCTATTACATATGCAGGTTACTTTAAGATATTTGAATTCCCCCCAAATTACTTTTATAAAACATGTTAGTGAGGGAACATTCACTTGACCAAACACTTCACCAGTATACGAAGTATTCACCCCCAAAGTCCTCTTATCTGATCACCTTTGTCAGTGAATTTATAATATGGTTGGATATAAATTAACCCGACTTTACATAGAAATCTTAGGAACACAGGTGTGAAATGGAATAAGCTACATGGGAAGCTACTCATATCATTAGTAATATTATCTTTTTATTCATTTTCAAGAGAGAAAAGCAGAACACTGAAGTTTCAGCCTTAGAGAATTTGCTTACTGGGCTGGAAAACATACCTGACAAAGCTTGGAGAGCCGATTCTCGGCCTGTCTGAGTGTCTGCTGGTGAAGGTCCATCAGTTTCCCTATTTTCTTGGCTAGGGGCTGACCCAGCTGGCCATTCTGTTCCGAGAACTTGTGAACTGCTGCATCTAATTCCATTAACTTTGAATTACAGCCATCTAATTCCTTCCCCAGTACCTACATGGTCATTAGAATGAAAGAACATTAGACCACAGAAAATAAATTTCTCCAGGTTTTCCAAGATCAGACTGATATTTCTCAAAGCCAGAAATTACAAAGAATAATCCTACTATGATCAGGTCATTTATGTTTCTTCGGTTGGAGAGGCAGAGCAGGATGTGTTGTAATCCTGGTGTTTACTTCCTATGAGACTGAGTGAGAGAGCTAACATTTTCCTTCTGCTCCACCCAAAGAGGATTAGAGTCGTTGAACTCATCAACAAAATGTGAACACAGATTTAACTACCAAAAACATAATTCGCTTTAGAACTTACATATCTGTATTCCTTAATCATCATTTGGTTTTTCGACATGCTTCTCTCTCACACACACACGCATACATATGTATTAATACAGTTCAATTATAACGATATGTAAGTGGATTTGTGCTATTATAGTTACAAAATTTCTTTACTGCCTGCTTTTGCTATCTGGCTTTAATAAAGGGTGTTAACAAAGATTTTTTTTTCTACATCCCCCCCTAAAATGATTCCAAAAAACATACTTAAATCATTCAATATCACCCCTTCTTTGTCCACTTATCCTTCCTTACCTTTTGATCAGTTTTAGCTTGAGCTAAGTTATCTGTCTTAGTTTTCAGCTTAGCTAGAATAGTTGTGAGATCTTTGGCTATCTTCTGAATTTGTTGGCTGAATTCCTGGCCCATGGCCTTGCTCTGCTCAACTTCTTTTATTTTATCTTGGATCTAAATAATCAATGAGAATAACAAAGGAAACCATGGTTAAAAGTGGATAATGATACAAACACTTCAAATGACATAAATGACATATATTTAAGTGGTTGACACTACCTTGGGATTGATGTGATTGGTCAAACCAGCCACGTGCAGTTACTTACAAGCTTTCCCAGCTTTTGGTGGTGGCTGGCTTCCCACCATCACTGCCTGCTGCTGTTCCAGCAAAGGAGCAGGCAATGCATGTAAAACAATTAATTTATTAAATATTAAAGAACACTCATTATAGATAGCTGTGTAGGCTTCTGAGTTTGAATTCCATCTTCTCTATTCATTAACTTTGTGACACAAACTCCTCCTGCTAAGCTTTCTTCTTCATTAAAATGGAAAACCCTTCCAAATAGCTGGAGGCCCAAGGATTTGTTTCCAAGAACTTTCTTACAAGTGGCTGTTAATGATCTGTTAACTCCTTTCATAACTTTCCAAACTACATCCCTGTAGTGTGCCAAGAAAGCATTAAACACAGCCAATGGGAAAGAAAGATGAAGAAAGATGAGTTAACATTTACAAATCCTAATGGCTTTGGTTTGATTAGATAGCAAACATTCATACTGTGCTTAGAATCAAATGCTGCACAGAAGGTAAGATAGAGGAGAAATGTTTCCTTAGATGAAAAAGGGCCTTTAAAAACCTGTTTAGTAGGAAGGAACCACACCATTAGAAAAACATTTTTTGGCCTTCATTATTTCAAGTTGTGTGCCAAAGTACAATGAATGGAATGCATACGAAAATTTATCCAGAGAAAAAGAAGACTTAAATTTGAAATATTTTTTTAAGATCTGAACTTGCCAAGTCATTCTTCCAAATAGACATTCCAATGTCTAAAAAGAAAAGCCAAATAGGTCAATTAAATACTTAAAATATAAAACAGGATATATTAATTTAGGCCAAAATCATGATGTCGAATTTTTGTGAGATTATTCAAAACACTTTGCAACATACTATAGTCCATATAATGAGAATACTTTCCATTTCTTGTACTAGTTTAGAATTAGTATGTCTCTTCTTTTTCCCATACAGAATGGTTTTAAATAAACATTAATGATTTTAGTATTAAGCCACCAAGAAAGTCCTAAAACCTATTATATTTCCATTTCTTGCTTTGACTTTTCCCTTTCCTCAAAATTGTCACCTACTGAACTTATACCCTGCTAAATTGCTGAAATGAAGTAACAACTAGCAGAGTACCTGGAAGATACTATGTACTCAATTCTTTTTTGAATACACGAAATGAAAGGAAGCAGGTAAATCATCTTTAATTGTAGGACACGATTGTTCATTTCTCTGGTCATCTCATGTATTTCCTGCCCACAAATAAGTCCTTTAATTTAATATTACTATTTTATAACCATCTATTTTAAAACTCTGTTTTCCAAGAATATATATGTGATTGTGAAAATCAAGCACTCTCATACAAGAGGACTGACTCTGTAAATCAATAGAAAGATATTCTCTCTTGGTCAGATATCTACCTGATCACGGATCTTTAGGTCCAAGGCCACTTCAGCTAACTGGAGGGAGAGTTCAGAAGGTAATATAGCATAAAGACCCAAGTACTTATTCTTCTGTTCTTCAGCCAATTTCTCAATGTTCTGTCGGTGACTTGTGGCTTCTGTTAGGAGAATCTGAAGAAAAGATCAAAATAAATTTCTGGAAGGCTGATAAGGAAATTGATTTGTACAGATATAAGAAAAAAAGGTTGTGTCTTGTCAACCAATACATTGATCAAATGTGCAATTAGAGAAACAAAAGAAAACCAAATTTTTGTTAGTATCTGAATACAAAGCATGCCCCGTTTATACAAAAGAAAATCCCATGGTGTAGTACTAAATGTCATTTATATAACCCATTTCTGAAATTCTTTTTATTTTATTTTATTTTTTTAGAGACAGAGTCTCACTTTGTCACCCTCAGTACAGTGCTGTGGCACACGGCTCACAGCAACCTCCAGCTCTTAGGCTTAGCCTCTTGCCTCAGCCTCCCGAGTAGCTGGAACTACAGGTCCCACAATGCCACAATGCCCAGCTATTTTTTTGTTGTAGTGTGGCTGGGGATGGGTTTGAACCCACCACCCTCAGCCAGAGCCCTACTCACTGAGCCACAGGTGCCACCCCATTTCTGAAATTCTTAAATTCAATGTTCATTAAATATAAACAAGTTTGGAATTAGGGCACTTGTCTTTTAAATTGTGGGCAAAGGGATTTGGATTTGTTCATTAAATATAAACAAGTTTGGAATTAGGGCACTTTGTCTTTTAAATTGTGGGCAAAAATGAGACTTTTGTACCTGAAGTTCTTCAAGTTGAGCATCTATTTCTATTGTTGGATTCCCTAAATATTCCTTCGTTTCCTGAACCCAACGTTTCACAGAATTGATTTGAGTCTCCACTATTTCTCGGTCCTTCAGTTCTTGCTTTACCAACTTCCCGTTACTTTTCACTTTCTCCTGCAGGCTTCAGAAACATCAAAGGGAGAAAGCAGAAGCTGATTTGAAATGAAAAGGACCCGGAACACACATCATTGTATCCAAAACACAGACAGAAAAGGAAAATCTAACATCTTTTTGGCAAGTAAAATAACTTGCCCAAAACTGTCATAAAATTTTCGGTAATACTTTTTTATTCAAGAATGAAAGAAGAATACGATGGTTGACAATGAAGTTTGAGAACTTGCCACTGTGTGCTTACATTGGTAGCACTGAACAAACAACTTGGTAAGGTTGAATAACCTTGGTATATAAGCGTCTCACAGCTGTGTTCATGCCAATGTGTGGGAGTGTCTTGCTGAGTGGTGTTCATTATTGTTGTTGCATTTCTTTGTGTGCCCTCACAAGAATGTTGTAGTGTAAATTAGAGCAATGAACAAATGTTCATAAATTTTTTGTACTTGGTAAGAAAGGAAGGGAATTCATGTTAGTCCAAGTTTGTGGGGATAATGCCATGAAGAAAACTAAATGTTTTTTTGAGGGGACAGAAAACGTCACTGATGAAGACAGATCAGGGTGGCCATTAATGAGCAGAATTAACAAAAGCATTGCAAAAATTCATGAAATTTTGCATCAAAATAATTGTCTGGGCTGGACACAGTGGCTCACACCTGTAATCCTAGCACTTTGAGAGGCCAAGGCAGCTGGATTGCTTCAGGAGTTCAAGACTAACCTAAGAAGAAAAAAAAAAAAAAAAAAAAGACTAACCTAAGAAAGAGCAAGATTCCATCTCAACAAAAAAATAGAAAAAACTAGGTGAATTATTGTGGCAGGTGCCCATAGTCTAAGCTACTCAGGAGGCTGAGGCAAGAGGATTGCTTGAGTTCAAAGTTTGAGGTTGCTATGAGCTATAATGCCATACCCAACATGATGGAGTGAGACTTGGTCTCAAAATAATAATAATAATAATAATAATAATTGCCTAATGGTTAGAAGCATAGCAGACCAAGTAAACATGGATAGAGAAACATCTAGGAAAATCTTAACCGAAAATCTTGGCCAACAGCTCATGACTCTTGCATCATGACAATGTACCAGCTCACACGGCAGTGCCTATGAGGGAGTTTTTAGCCAGTAAACAAAAAACTATATTGGAACACCCTCCCTACTTACCTGATCTGGCCCCCAATGGCTTTTTTCTTTATCTCAGAAAAAGGAAATAATAAAAGGAGGACATTGTCATGATATTCACAACATCAAGGATAATATGGTGACAGCTTTGATGGCCATTTCAGAAAAAGAGTTTCAAAACTGCTCTGAAGGATGGACTGGGCACTGGTATTAGTGTATAGGGGAGTACTTCACAGGTGACCACAGTAATATCAGCAATGAGGTATGTAGCACTTTGTCTAGGATGATTTCACAAACTTAACTGTCAGACTTCATATATGTCATATGAAGTGAATAATTTTATTTTTCTTAGACAAAGTCTCACTCTGTTGCTCTGGCTAGAGTACCATGGCCTTAGCCTAGCTTATAGCAACCTCAAACTCCTGGGTGCAAGCCATCCTTCTGCCTCAGCCTCCTAAGTAGTTGAGACTACAGGTGCCGGCACCATGCCTGGCTAATTTTTTTTTGTTTTTAGTAGAGAAGGGATGTTGTTTTTGCTCGGGCTGGTCTTAAATTCCTGAGCTCAAGGGATCCTCTTAACTTGGCCTCCCAGAGTGTTAGGATTATAGGTATGTGCCATCACATCTGGTCACAGGGAAGAATTTATCCCTCAAAAATTGAGAGTTGACTTTCTCCTATAATACTAAATTATAAATAATTTTCTTATCTAAAGCAGTCCAAAGATTGTTTAGTTATTTACTATTTCTTTGCAAATCTATTCAAATGTCGTAGATTCACTGACATCTAAAATAATGTGTAATTAAAATATTTGTGGGTATGAGAAAGCAGTCTTATTAAGAACTGAGCTTTGGAAATTTTACAAATTAATAATGTTAACAATGTCCAAATTTCAAATCTTTACTTGAATTAATCTAAATTTGGTTGAAAGGTTTATGTAAGTGGTGTCAGTTTATCCTGATATTATCTATGACTTAAGAAGTGAAGGAGTATGAGTAATACCCCTTTAATTCATATATTAACTAATATTAACTCATACAAGTAAGTTAATAACTAATATATTAACTTGTATGAGTATAATATATTAACTCATCAATTGTATGAGTTAGTATTAGTTAATATATGAATTGAATTTTCTAAGGACATTTTCCTCTGGCCCAGGAAGTGAATCAGGTTGGCCACATATCATTAAAATGAAATTTCTTTTTCTACTAAATTCAGAGTCATTCAATGGCTATTATTTATTTACCTTGCCTCTAGTGCCAGCCATTCTCACATATCCCTGTCATTCCTGATAGCCAGTGACTTATCCAGCTTTATCAAACCCAAGCTCTAAATAGCTCCCAGTTGTTTCCCTCTTGAGCTTCTTTTCTTCTCCATCATCTTTCCTCTTCCCCCACCACCCAAGGGCTCCTTGACGGTGACACATTTACTCCTAAGCTTCCCCACACGCCTTGCCCTTGTTTGCAACATGCTCCTCCTACTTTAACCACCAGCTCACGCCTACTCCATCTTCTGCTTAAGAGATACCAAGTTCTTCTACAACTCTTCTCTGCCTTGGATTCCCTGAGCTCCCCTTTCACACCTGCTGAAATGGCTTCTTTAGTTGCCCTGTCTTTGCTGCCTGGCTGTAAACCGTGTGAGTCTGTCTGGCTCATCACTGTATTTCTCAGGACTACCAAATATGTATTTGTGGGATACATGATTGAAGAGTTAGGAAAACTGAGAGACAAGATGACAGGGACAGATTCCCTCATTTTTAAGGTGGCATGATAGAGGGCTCCCATACCCAAGCACCACAATGTCCTTTTGGGTCAAGGCCAAGTTAGGAACAGAGTGAAAGCAAGGTGTGTACTTACTTCAGGCATCGGTCTTGCACTGCCATGATTTCCTGCATGAAGGGGGGCTCTTCTCCGGGGGATGGGAGGCCTCCGTCCTGAAGCACACTCAGAGCTTGCTGCCGCAGCACGCCCAAGGTTGCCTGCAGCTGCTCTAGCTCTAGAAGGGATGTGTCATGACATTCAAGAAGAGCCATGAGCTCTGCCTTCGAGGCCTTCTCTGCTGAACTCCCAGGTAGTTTGCCTTGCAGCTGATCAAGCATTTCAGTGGCCTGTTTAACCTGAGACAAATGTACATACCATGAAGTCAAACAATAAACAAACTGGAAAAAAAAGTAAGGGCATACCAATCAATGCCCCGTTTGACACTAGTGCACTGAGGCTTGTTAAAAATGATGATATGGGGCGGCTCCTGTGGCTCAGCGAGTATGGCGCCGGCCCCATATACCAAAGGTGGCGGGTTCAAACCCGGCCTCGGCCGAACTGCAAAACAAAAATAATAGCCGGGCGCTGTGGCGGGTGCCTGTAGTCCCAGCTACTAGGGAGGCTGAGACAAGAGAATCGCTTAAGCCCAAGAGCTGGAGGTTGCTGTGAGCAGTGTGACGCCACAGCACTCTACCCAGGGTGATAAAGTGAGACTCTGTCTCTACAAAAAAAAAAAATGATGATATGGTTTAAAGCTTTAATCTCAAAATAACATCAGTACAATCAGGTATAATAAAGAAAAAAGGATTTTTAAAAACTAAACAAACGAATGAACATCTTTTATCCATATCATGTACTTTTATCCATATCCAAATAAACAAAGTTAAATAAGTTGATGTAAATGTGTGCTCTGGAGTCATAAAGGAAGATGTGGCTTAAAACACTGGATCATTGAAAGATGGAAGAAACTAAACGTAAAATCTGGGAAATGAGCTATTGTTTGCTCATTGGCATGGCAAAGGAAAAGTAGTTTGTACTTTTCAAGACCAGGTCAGAAAACAAGGGGGGAAATGACTTGCCTTTCTTTCAAAATGTAATGGTTGACTTAGGACTAAATTGTCCATTGTGTATTGTATTTTGTTGCATAATTTTTTATTTTATGGAAATAGATTTTAAAAAGCCCTTTTACTTTCATAAGGCTGATGACAAAAAGGAACAAAATACTGTTTTTCAGAATATATTATAACCGATGAGGAAAAAAATAACTTGAGCCCATCAGTCATGGAAATTACCTTGTTGCTGAAGTCCTTCCACTCCTCCACAGCGCCCTCCACGATCTTCTCCTGGTCCTGGGCCACAGCCTGGAGACGCGTCCAGCGCTGCCAGACGGTAGTCACTGACCTGCTTAAGGCTGCTTTGCTGGCATCATTTCCAGTTTTCTCCAGCTGTGAAGCTTTTTCCTCTAGGGCCACAATTTTCTCATGAAAAGAGTTAACTACTGATGCTAAAGCCTGGGGTAGAGAGTAGTGGGGGAGACACAAGAGGTGACGGGGAGAGACGGATTTTTTTTTAAAGTCTGGATTTTGATAAAGTCTAAAATTACTTGCAAAAGGAAATGTTTCCACATAAACATATTCTTCTCTGATAACTCTTATTTTAACATTTTTTTAACAAAGTAAGGCTTGTATTTTTAAAAGTGGCAAGTTGAATATTATTTATCACATTATTTATTTATAAAAAACAAAAATTGATTTGCTGCTCGAGATGACATTTTCCCATTTTTTTCAAAAAAAGCAGAAATATAAGTGAACCAAATTTAGCATTTTAGTATGTTATACTCTTGCCTATATTGCTATGACATATGAGGAAGGCTCAGTTATTACTTTTTAGATTTATCTGAATTAATCTGTTATTAATAGAAAGTATTTCTAACTTTAAACTTCTATAAATTTGGTTAAATGTAGCCTTGTCATATTTGAGGAACCCAGGTAGAAAATAAGATTTATTGATCTATTTCTGAAACTATCATGTCACAAAGATTCATTACAATGACAATTAAAAGATACTTTAAAAGTAAAACTGACTTTGTGCTCTGACAACTTTTCTTCTGCTTCATGACTAGAAGAAGTCTTCAACAAAGAAAACTCAGATAATTTCTTTTCTGCATCATTCATCAATTCAATAATCTCTTCCCTCGCTTTCTGATAATCTTGCCACAGAGTTGAGCATCTGGAAAGAGTCCAGCAGAAATCAGTAAGCAACATGAGATCACAGGCGAAAGTCGGGAATCAATGTGTCTAATGGTGCATTAGACAATATGTCCAAAAATGCATTAATTTAGGTGTGTCTCGAGATATAACACATCTAGAGATGTGTTGAGTTAATACATCGGTAGGAGATAATAGAGGAAGATGATAGATCTGGAGAAGAACGAATCTGCACGATCATCAGTGCGTCACTATATTCAGTGTGAAAATTCATTTCACTAAAATATAATGCACAAAACAACTTTAAATACCTCTGCAAGAGATCTAATTGGGCACGGGAGTCCTGGATTATCCTCTGGCTCTTGTCTTGGAGGGAAGCCATCTTCTGTGCTAGGTCTTCTTTGCCACTTGGCTTGATGAGTGGGTCCAGGTTGGCTACCAGGCCCTGGAGCTCCTGCAGGTTACTGTGGAACTGATCTTCTGTACTGAAAAATTCCATGTGGCTTTTGAGATTTTCCTCTGCACTGTCCACATCAAGGCCATTGCCTGCCAGTTGTAACATTTCTTGGGCATCCTCAAGCCAGTCACTAGCTGCTTGAAATACTTGATAATATTTTTGGCATTGACTGTATATTTCAATCAAGGTGGCCTGAAAAACAGTAATTGCAAGTGTAATCAATCCTCCATTGCAATGTGTTTATAGGAAATACTTTTGTTTTCCTATGTATTTTTGAGTCCTTAGTCTCACAAATGTGTGTGAACTGATAATATGGTAGAATTATTTTGTAGTACAATTCATTTTTCCCTTCTGCTATTCTTGTTATTATTTTATTATTGCAGTTAAAGTAAATAAATAAGGGTAAGAACGGAATAGACATTTATGTTGATACATTGACTAATTATAAAATGTCCCTCCCTCTACAAATCAAAACTATAGTGCTTAGTAATATGTGGCTGACCAAATGTTTGGCAAAGTGCAGTAAGAGATGCGCTTCGGTTAGATGGACGTGTAATAACACCAAATGTCCAGACTTGCATTCACCAGATCGCATAACCATTTCTGGGAGGGAAACAGTATCCCATGAGTCTTGAATAAAACTCCCAGCCTCCGGGAGGGAGGTCCATCTGCCTCAAAAGGAAAGGAGGACCACTGTAGCCAGCCAGGACTGGGCAAGCAAAACACCAGAGAAGTGGTGGAGAAAAGATACATGAGATTAGTTCTGAGTGAGGAAAGAAGAGGGATGGCACAGCCAAAATCAGTGGAGGAGACTAGAAACGGCTCCAGAACCATGACCTTTAGTTATTTGGGTCAAGACGATCACTCAGACAAGATAGCACAAATAGCGACATATCAACAGATTTAAATTTGGGTTCAAAAATCACCATCTTGAAAGAAGTAAGCTTACCTGACAGATGTTTTTCAAGAATGAAAATTCCAGGTAACTTCTGTTCTTATTTTAAACTCTAGGTTATACATATTTATAGCTATAGGAAAATAGTTTAAAATTTTAAAGTAGGGACTTTGAATCAACATGAAAAAGCCAAAGTGTACTAAATAGACTTTAGTTTAAGAAGTCAGAATTTTACATGATAAAGTTTATTAAGATTTTACTCAAATACTAAGATGAGATTTTAAAAGATAAAAGTGTTAACCTTAATCTATGAAGAAAATAAAGTTCAACGACAGCTAAGATTCATGGCACTACCTCACATCAGGCCCTGTGCTAAGAGGATAAATCTAATGAGGGAGGCATTAACACCCTTCTTCCACAAAGAGAAGAGGGAGACTTAAAGGATGCAAGTGATTTGCCTAAGATTAAATAGCTGCTATTAAAATTCAGACATGCCTTCCTCCAAGGCTTTAGCTATTGTATTATCCAGACAAAAGCTGTCTTAAATGGTTGGTCAAAATCACCTCGAATCACAGGGAGTGAAGACAGTCTTGGAGAAAAGCAGCCAAGGAATTAAAGGAAGTAATCCTCTGGACACCGTCTATCTCTCTTTACTACTGAATGCACAGAACTTACAAGCCCAGAGCAAGCGCAACTAGGAGGCCAATCTGAGATGCTCTGATCACGCATCTGTTTCTCTGGTTATCCCCAAGTCAAAGAAATCACCGTGAATATTCCTGTTTTGCTCCTGCCGAGCTACGGGAAGTGAGGGAAAAAAAACACTTCTACCTGAGGGAGAGATGCAGAGATGTGGCAACTAAGGGGAGAGCCCACACACAAACGAGATGTGTCATCAGGTTCAGGGCTGCAATGTTTCCAATCTACCTCTCTCCATCTGGAGCCTTTTCATGCAGCAGTAATCTTAGAAAGTCCAGGTTTCACATTATTTCAAAAGAGCAGGATTAACTATTCATTGCTAATCAATTTTATTATGAAAGCACTAATATATAGTATTAATTATATTATTAACATCATATCTCTCTTACAGGTGAGTGGTCGCTGAGATACTGCACTATTGTGAGCAAAGTGAAGTCAACATGGAAACCACAGAAAACAAATACCATATGTCATGATATACATGAACAAATAAAATGTCCTTTTAAGTCACTGCTGAAGGTGAGTCAGTATAGTATCAAAAAAAAAAAAATACAGTAGAATCTATGAAAGTTGGCCACCCAAGGGACTGTAACGAACTGTACGACATACAGAGACGGTCAACATAAGGAACTAGGCCTATTGAACTGATATATACATGTCAGTCTAAGAAAATCAGGTCAACGTAAGGAGGTGGTCAATGTAGGGGTCAACTATGGAGGTTCTACTGTATTTAAAGAGGCAATTATAACCAACTAACCAAATTTCTCATACTTGTTTACAAACCCTCAGAATGCAAAAAGAAAAGCCAAGTCCTAGTATACCAACCTGCCTGGTGCGTAAAGCTTCCTGAATGTCTTCATCTAGCTCAGAGAGTTCAGCAAGGGTCTGTTCCAAGTCAGCAGAAATGAGCTCCTTGGCTTTCGTGAATTTTTCCTTTTCCTTGTTACTAAGCGCAGTCATGATTCTCAAGCTGGACTGGACCTCCTCCTGGTGAATCTGGATCTTCCGGATTCCCTCCTGGATGTCCTGTAGCTTGAGGTCCAGGAGCACTGGCCCACTGAGCTCCGCCTTAACCCTCCTCAGCCAGTCAAGGGAGCGGCTCATCTCCGTCTGGAAGTCCCTGCTCTGTACCATGCGGCTCTCACACTCTGCCACCGTCTCGCAGATGGCAGAGGTCAACAGTTTTAACTCCTCCTGCCAGGATTGAATCTGCTGCTTGGCCTTCTCGTACGCCGAGGGATCCAGGTGTGGGGCAACGTCTTCCAGATGCACGGCCACTCGCTTCAGGAGAATGCCCGAGTCCTGGAGGCTTCCTGCCAGAGAGTGGTATATTTTGAGTTTCTCCTCTGCAGGCAGAGTTTCCTCATTCACTTTGGACCGCTCTGCTTTTACACACTCCAGTTGTCTCTGCAGCTGCTGGCACATCTTTTCATGCTCTTGGTAAGCGCTTGTGGTGTCTTCTAACAAGCCAATCCTTTGCTCTGTCTGTCGCTTCAGCCTGTGATACAAGGTGACAAGGTGCAGCATCTTCTCCGGCTGCCAAGGCTGACCTGTGCTACGGAAACTTTCTTTTTTCTGGTTCAGTTCATCTACAGCTTCCCCGAGGCTCAGCACCTCACCCAGAAGAGCTCTGCAACCATCCTGAAGAGCCAGAGCCTCCTCTGTGTCCAGATTGGTGGGGACTTTGCTCATCCTGGAGAACTGGGCTTCGAGTTCATTCAGCGACTGGGCTGTCAACTCGATCAAGGAAGCATATTCTTTCCGCGCAAGAATTGCTTCTTGGACTTTATAAAACTTATCTTTGGCCAAGGCAACAACGACATTAAACTGCTGGGGCAAGGCATTTAGCTTTTCACTGAGGTAGGAATGATCAACTTCATTCAGCGAGGGTAATATGGCCTGCCCACTTCTCTGTAACGTAAGTAGAAGATTTTCATATTCTGGAGATTGTTCAAGAATGTGTTGGTATTTGGCTAGTTGTGTATGAAGCTCAGTGCTCTCATTCATTAGGTTGATTTCAGGAAATGTAACAATATCTGCTTGTTTTAGCCAATGACAAGCTTTATCAAAATCTTCCTTAAAGTGCTTCCTAGAAACTAAATTTTTCTCTAGTTCTTGTAAACGATGACCACACTTTTGTAAAACAGTGTCGTAGACACTCTGCAATTCCTGAAGCTTACCTAGCACTTCGCTCTTTTCCTGCTCTGTGATTCCTTTCATTAATTCCCGACCCTGGGCCCAGAGTCCAGTCACTTCATTCTGGTATGTCTTGAGGCTGGCCTGTGCACCCTTACACGTTTTAACCTGCTTGCTCACATCATCTGGTAATAGGCAGATGTGTTCACGGAACATTATCTTTCGCTCGTGTTGCTGAATTTGGCTGGTCGCCTGGAACACCGCCATGAGAAACTGGGTTTTCTCAGACAAGGCCTTGTTCAAGTACTTCCTTCGCTGGCCCACTAAGTCACTAAGACAGTTGACGTGCTTCTGTGCATCCGAGAGAGCCTTCTGGATTACCTGGCGCTCATTCAGGCCAAGATCAGCCATCACCCTGTCAGCATCCTTTATGAGTGATTTCAGGAGCATCTGCTTGGCCTCCAGCTCACTGCAAATGGCCAGGTGATCCATGAGAAGGTTCTGAGCCATATCAGAAGGGGGGCTCTGCTTAAGAGCCTCGGTGATGCTGGGTTGCTGCTCTTCTGCCCACTCCATCAGCTCTTGGAATCTGGACTGCACCACATGTAACTCCTCCAAGTTGGTGACTGACACCTGGATTTTCCTTTTAACAAGGTCCTCAAGCTGAAACCAACGTTGTTCGAAGTGACTTGTCTGCTCTTTCACTAATTCCTTGTCATCTATATTTAGATGCTCTATCATTTTGTGCTTCTGCTCTTTCAGGTCTTCAATAGCTTGCTTTCTCTCCTGCAAGGCCAATGCTAACTTTTTCAAAGCTTCCAGGTGGATAGCTGTACTCTCTGCATCCGATCTGAAAATTTATCAAAAGATAATAAGAGCAAATTAGCTTTAGTCAATACTGATGTTAAATTACACTTCACCTTAACTGGATGTTCTTAGCTTTTCTGGAAATACGTCAAAGCATAGTTTAGTAACAGAGGTGCCAAAATTTTTATGAAATACAAGTCCCATCAAAAGATGAATAAAAAAACCAGGTTTCCAGTGTACTTCTCTACTGTCCTTTTTCTGGCTAATAACACCCTTCAATCACATCTGACTATACTTTTACCTTCTTCTGGCTCTAAACTGAGCAGATATGTATAATAACAAGATCCCTGGATGACCTGAGTAATATTACTCCTTGAGAAGAATGAATCTAATGCATTCTTGAAAATGACACTGAAAGAAATTAAGAAGTGATTCATGATTTATGTGCTTTTTTTAGAGAGTGGATCCAATTCACAATGCTGTGTTAGATTAATGGCTACTCAATTGCATACCTTGGTATTTTTTGTTTATCAGTAGAAGTCTTTAGAAATAAGTGTGAAGTGCAAAGAATTCTCATCTTTGCCTCCATGCACACTTAGAAAGTGGAATCTTACAGTCTCTTTAGTTTGTAAAATAATCAGTTCTAAAGTATGAGAGGAGGATTTGGGAGGTAGTGTGATGAATTCTGTTTTGGACACATTAGTTCTAAAGTAACTGTGGACCTATTACAACCCAGAAATATAAGTTTTTGCTCATATTGACTGCATTTATCCCAAACACCACTAAAACATTGAACTTCAAGGAAAAGCAAACCAACTGGAAAATACAATATCCAAACAAAAATCTCTGCCAGGAGATTTAACAAATCTAGAATAATGTTGGCAGTTTTCATTTTTGCAAGCCAATAACCCAGAGAAGAAAAAGTGCAGATTTTTACAATTATGGTGATCAAAAGTGTGGGAAGGTTTCAAACAATGATCCTGCCTGTGTGTATCCTTATTATTCAAAGAAAAAAGTTAAGAGGGGTTCAATCACCACAAAATCACAAAGAACATGAATTCCGATTGCTCACTAATTTCCAGAATATTCTAAGTATACGATTAACACTTGTCTTAATTATACACACTGTATTATTTTACAGACTTGATAAGAAACCTTTGAAAAATACAGGTCCAAGAAGGATTCATTTCATGAATTCATATATGATATCTCCATAACTGGCAATTTAACAAAACTTGAGATATTTGGGGGATAGTCCTTATGGTCACAGAGTAATAATTGTTGGAATAATCTTTGAGGTCACAGAGAAAATGGTGCTATTTTCCAAACATTCCTCTTTCACCCAATAGTTAAATCAAGAAGAGTTAGGAAAACTCTGTATCTGTATGACATTAGCTTCTTAATAATATTTTCCAATATTGAGAATGATAAATAGGTGTTAAAATCATAAATAAGACATTTTTAAATTTTTATAGAAGTTAGAGAAATTCTGGCACAGCATTTTGGTGACCCATTAGAGAATTTCTATTACCTGGCCAAGTTATCCCATTCTGTAGTGAACTTTTCTAAGAATGTTTCAACGACATTCTTGCAGGAATGGTAATTTCTTGTTCTCTGAAGATCCTCTTCCCTTTGCACGCACAGGCTGTTGGACTGAAGGCACAGATCGAGCCACTGATCATTCAGATGACTTATTTCCTTGTGTTCAGGAGACTCCTGATTCTTAGTTAACTCGTTCACCTTTTCCACAATCGAACTCACTGATGCCTGTTTACACTGCAGTTTCTTGACAAAGTCCTAAAGGAAACAATAGGTCATATGCAATGAGCCCCTCAATTTGTGTGAAACCCAGACATCACACTTCTGAACACTTTAAGCTCTTCAATATGGAAAAAACTGAAGAAGATATAACAGGTCACGAGGAACAGAACAAAGATAAAATCTGAAAGTCACCATCCCTCTTCATGAATAACAATTCCCAGGTGTGTAAGAATCAGAGCAGCTGAGGTATTTTCTTCTATTGTATTATTTTGAGAAGTATAAGGAAAAACTGATAAATGACAAACGTTATCATCACTAAAAAAAAGACATTATCTGATCTTAAAATATGGTCTTGGTTTTCTAAACACTTTTAGAGTTCATGCCTCTGAGGAAAAAAAATCTTTGGTCCTATTTTCTTTTTTTTCTGAATTTGAAAACAGTACTCAAGTAGAAAATATGTCATTATTGACTCATGAAGATAGGGAAAAAAATAAATCTTAAGGTTTGTTAAAAATATGACCCAATGTACAATCAAGTTAACCTACTTATTAAAATTTTCTATTTTAAATGATCTATAAATATATAATATAAATTATATTTTCAATTAATTCCATGCACATTAAAATATATTTGATTGATTGGCTCATAGTCCTACAGCTTTGGTAATATAGTAATGAAAATCTAAGCAATAATCAGCGTTTGTGTTTGCTTAGGTGCAGTTATCTGGCTCTGTAGACTAAACCACAGAGACTTTGTTCAAGAACAAAATTTGGAGCAAACGTCCTCTGATGCAAGTAAAGATTGACGTTTCAAGAGTATGCTTTCATTTTTACTCTATAATCTGTCTTTCCCTGGCACCAGTGAAGGTTGTTCAGACTTTCTTGTTCCTTAAATAGCTGTATTAATGTCTAAGGATTGACAGACACCCAGGCATGTAAGTGAATACACTGAATATATTTTCATTCTTCTGCCATTGTGGCCTCTTTTATCTCCCCTGGAGACACGCTGATTCCCACCTTTACTTGGGAAACCATGTTCTGAGCAATATTCAGCTCCAGTTCCGCGTGCCTCCTCTTCATGTTCTGGAGTTGCTGATCGGCGTCCTGAAGGTAAATCCACAGCTCCGCCTTCAGCTGCTTGATCTCTTCCCAGCCTTGAGTTAAGTTCTGCGCCTGTGCAAGCCTTTGTTCAATCTTGAGGAAACACAGGGAAAAGCATTAGCAGCCACAGACGCATTTGTAGTCAAAGAGTCAGAGATGCAACATGTGAGCACACACGCGGTGTAAATGCAAAAGGCACTTCTTCATTTCAAGAAATGTGGCTTTTATTTTATACTTAGTGTTTCTAAAGACTTTAAAAGTCTAGGAATTGTGGCACATGATTTTAATCAGTGTTGTGAAGCTCTAGTAAGTTTTTATAATCCCTTAGGTCAAAAGTTGTCCTCATGGTTTTGAAATGGGCATTTCAGCAGACACACCTGTTTGACTCATGAATTTGGAATTGGTGTTAACTAAAAAAGACTTATATTGTCCTCTATTGTACATGTCTTTTCTTTTTTTATTGTTTTTTATTAAATCATAACTTTGTGCATTGATGCATTTATGGGGTTCAAGGTACTGCTTCAGTACTTCAATACACAATGTGAAATGCTTACATTGAACTAAGGAACACATCCATCACAATTATACTCCTTTCTTAATAGTTTTGAAATGTACCATTGTGTCGTGCTCATTTCTTTCTCTTTCTTATAAAATTCTGAGTTACTAATGTTTCGGATATATCTTTAGATCAGCTTTGCTGGCTTTTAAAACTATATGATTTCTTTCAATAAATCATTTCTATAAAAATGTGGATTGTAGTATCTTTTATAAGGATTTAAAGAGAGGTTTATTTTGAACTTTTAACATAAAAGAGGAAAACCTTATTATTCTAAGACGTTTTTTTCCTTTGGATCATTTTACTTACAGGAATATTTGATAAATTGAATACCAAAACCAAGTCTTATTTTTCCCTGAAGCCCAAATGTGTTTCACTAACGAGCTTCACGCTGCAGCACTGGTGGTGAACATACGGCTCCGGGGCTGGCCCCTGTCTGTGTGGACAGAGACTGCTAACCCATCACAGCACTTTCCACTACGCCCAGACACGGTTTCAGAATCCTTCTCAATACCACCCTCAGCAGCCTCTACCTATGAATTAGAAGGATCAGGGGGCATGCTCTTTGGCATCCCTGATACAATAAATAAAGTAAGGATCAAGAGCCCTTTCATATTGAATATTACCTAGGGAAGGAGAAAAGAACAAAAAAAGTGTGGAAAAATAGGGAGAGAGGAAGAGAGAGTGGTAATTAAGGAGAAAGGTGCTAATGGGTAGCAGTTGAATGGGACCAAACGATTCCATTCCACTTTGGTGAACTCTTTGTAGCAATGTTAGAGCGTGCTTGCTTTTCTGTGACTTAGTTGACATTCAAATATCTATTTCTTATAATAACTATAGGAGCATTGAAAAAAGAACAACTCAAAAGGTATTTTCTTAAACCTCATATATAACAAATAAGAGAATATAATAAAACGGACTGATTCAATGTGATGTTTAAGGGTTTTGTTTGTTTGTTTGCCTTTTTTTTTTTTTTTTTTTTACCATTTGCTCTGTTTGTTGAATGTCCTTTGCTGTGGTTTTCACTGAAGCATCTGACAAATCACACATGGAGCAAAGGAGATCTAAGTAGGTCCTGGCTTGCTCCTGCAAAGCTCGGAAGTGTTTAACCTGAAAAAAAGGCAAGTATCAGAGTGAAAGAGATGCATGGTCTATTTCAATAGCAAATATTTGTACCATTTGTAATATTTTATTGATATTTCAAAAATAATTCTGCTATGCTCAGAGTTTTCCCCATTGTCCTAAAGTGACATATATTAGTGACTCACAGGAAGGAATCCAGATCAAACTGACGGGGACCTGTTTGTCTACCATCTGCTTCTCATTGTAACTGAAGTAGTCATATGGTCGGGAAAGGAGGAAAACCCAAGAAGTGTTCATAATTTTTCCAGAGCTGTGCTCACATGCTAGCTTATTTTCCATTTCAGAGAAAGGATCTGTAGCCTGCTTGGTCTGCCTTTTGACATGCTTCTGCACAGACAGAAGGCAAAAGTCAGAGTAAGTTTGTAAGCTTTACTGGAGCGAGGGAAGTAACAGATGGCAGGGCTCTGCTCTGCAGAAAGCTCATCTCATGTTCTTCCTTTTCCACAAGCCCATGAAAGGCTTCTCCAAGGGATTCTTCAATCTATTCACAGAAAGACAGAAAAATCTATTTCTTGGCAGCCCCTGGGTCTGTGCCGGCTCCGTTTTAGATACTGGGCACAAAGCACAAAACCCTCGCTCCCGTGGAGTGTGCGTTCTTATGAGAACGATGGAAAACATACGAACGGATACGCTGTGTCATGTCAGTTAGTGCTAAATGCCACGTAGAAAAGTCAAAGTGTTAAGGGACAGAGTTAGAGGAAGAAGTACGGGGCTACTTCCAGGAGCGTGTATCTCCAAGATACTGACGTAAGACCTGAATGTGTCACATGTTGGGGAGGTAAGAACATTGTAGGAGGGGGACATGGAGGGGACACAGCAAATGCAAAGCCCCAAGGGTGCAGCGGCGTGAACCGGGTACAAGCAGAGCTCAGAGAGGTGGATGGGGCCCATGGCCCAGAAGATCCAAGAGACACCTCTAAATCCTCTGCTGGGTTTGTGCCTCTGGTCCTGAGTTTCTCAGCCTCGAGCTATCGACAGCTGAGGCCAAGCAAGTTCTGTGGGGGAGTGTCCTGTACCTGGTAGGATGTTCAGCAGCGTCCCCGGCCTCTACCTGCTGGATGGCCCCAGTACACCCATGACTTTCAGTTGTGACAACCAAAAATGTGTTCAGACATTGCCAGGTGTTCCTGGTGTGGGTGTGGGTGTGACCATCTCTTTACCTGTCCTATGGTACAGTGAAAAACAACGTATTATCAAAACTGTTTCTTACATGTATGACCTGCCTATTCACACGCCATGGTGAGAAACTCGGACTTTACTCCAAGTGGAATAAGAAGATACTGGGAGCGTAATGGTCCGACACTGGCTTTCCAGGGCTCCTCCTTAACCCTGCGTGCAGAATATCTGCAGAAGCGGTGGGCAGCTACGGGGACAGGTAACCGTGTGTTAGGCTATGCAGGGCTCAGATGAGAAGGGCTGCTGACCTGGCTGGTGGCTCCTGATTACTGTGTGTACGTGGACGAATACAGGAAGTGGTACTGACTGCAATGCATGGGAGAAAGGTGACCTACAGAAATATTAGGGGGTTCTCCAAAATCATAATGTCGCTACTGGCCCTCGGGGGCCTGCTCGGTTAGGAGCACAGCACAGTAAGTCCTCACTTAGGGTCCTCAACAGTTCTTTGAAATTTTAAGTGAAAAGACCTATAGCAGGTGTTCGGTGACACCATTTCCTTCAACCTTTCCATTCATTTTGCCATTTTACATAAAGTTGCAATTTCTAAGAACGTACTCAGACCTTAAGTGGGGCCTTAGTGTACTTGCGGAAGGAAAAAAAATTAAAATAATATAAAAGAAAACAAAACAAAACCCTTTCCCTTTGGAGCTACTGCAGTCCAGACTTCTCCAGCAACTCGAATTTCCTTCTCTGGAAGCTCACCCAGAGGGCAGTGTGGGAGGGGCAGAAACTGTCACGTGATCTGGAATCCACGCAGGAGCCTTGTCCTCCTGTGAAGCAGCTTATCCTGCTAAGTACAATGCATCTTTTCCCACATTAGCAAAGGGTCACTGGGATTAAAGCCCCCTCCTTTTATTTCTTTTTTGGTAACAAAGGATGAAAATTAAGTCTTGTTCGGAATGAAATGTTAGAAACAAACAGCCACAAGACAAGCCACCATTCAGTAAAGCTCATAGTCTAATAAAGAAGCAGAATATAGATAGTTTCTAATTCAGTTTTCTTGTTTCACAGAGAACCACGTTTCATCTGCCCTCCTCCTACTCTTATAAAGTATAATAAGCACACATCTGTGAACCATTTAATAACTTAAAAAACGGAAAGAAAAATCCTTTAAGCCTTTAGACAGTGTACTTTGGAGGATAATTAGACACATTCTTTATGTGAACTAAATGAACCAGTGCATCACATGAATCTCAGTTTGTGACAAAAAATTAAATTATGTATTTATTATGCTATGCCTGGCAACAATACTCTTTGCAACTAAATTCCTCTAAAATATTTTCCCACAGGGTTAATGCTGTGTAGCAAAGCTGCTTAGTGCAAAAGCTTTTAAAATATTTCTCACATATGCTGATTAAGTCCTGACAGAAAAATTTTAGGATTATGGATGTCAAATTAATATGCAATAGGTCTCTTTCATGGGGATTTCACAGGTATTTCACTCATCCATTTAATCAATTTTTTTTTTTTAAGAGACAGAGTCTCACTTTGTCACCCTCAGTAGAGGGCTGTGGCATCACAGCTCACAGCAACCTCCAGCTCCTGGGCTTAGGCGATTCTCTTGCCTCAGACTCCCGAGTAGATGGGACTGCAGGCTCCCACCACAACGCCTGGATACATTTAATTATTATTCATTAAGCTCCTTGTTTGTGCCCCCAAACTGTGGGAGA
The DNA here is from genome assembly GCA_963573935.1 of Arctocebus calabarensis. Lineage (NCBI taxonomy): Eukaryota > Metazoa > Chordata > Mammalia > Primates > Lorisidae > Arctocebus > Arctocebus calabarensis. The sequence goes on along the minus strand of CAUYON010127855.1, from coordinate 2,051 downwards.
GCTCGTGTTACTTTTCTGTTTATATCATATTCCTCTGTGGACTGAGGAATTTGAATTTCATCCTGACTTTTAAAAGTATGATTATAATCATCGCTGTACATAGAAGGAAACTGAGGCACAGAGAAATTACGTGATTTCCCCATGGTTCCCCTACCGCTAGTGTTCAGGGTTGATCTTTTGGTTACTGAGCCCATTTTTCTTCTGTTCTACCAGGTTTACCCATTAGTGTCATATCTGTCTTCCTGGCAGGAAGACAAACTTGACTTGAGCCAAGTTCAGACCTTATTTATACTTCTAGGATCCCAGAATCCAGCACAATCTGGCATCATAGAATTCACACGCTTTCATGGACTATCTGAGGGACTCACAGGAATGACATAAACCTGTAAGCCTCTCCTACCTGCTTGACGGCTTCTGTCCTACTGAGAGGTGGCTGAGGGCTTGACTCCACCTCTGGCTGGACTGCAGACAGCCAGGCCTGGCACTGCTGCAGGGTGTCTTGTCGGCTGACATGCTTCTGAAGTTCATGTTCCAAACTTCGGTACACCTGAGGCAAAACCACCAGGCGGAGGTTATGACAGCTGCTTTCTCTCTCTGGGGATTATCCAAATTTAAGGAAACACAGCAAGTCCGCTAACATGGACTAACATTTCCCCGCAGGATTCCCTAACACCACAATTATACCTGAGGCAGTTTCATATGCCCTAAAGTATCCCAACATGGAAGGGCCACCCCCACTTGATGACTTCTCAATCCACCCAGCAGAAAGTAATACCCCGATTAGGGGAGGAGAATATGAGTAGGGTTAACACAGTAGCTATAGGAATGTGTTAGAATATATGAATTCATTGAAGTACAAATTTACCATATGTCAGAGGTTTTTGCAGCCTTTCTTCCTATGGGATAAATATTGCTCTTTTTATTTAAGCTAAAAACTAAAAATGTGAAACACCATCTCAAGAAAAGACAACTAATATTTCTCTAACGGTGACACTTCTGCTTTAAAGCTAGAGTCAGATTGGAACTAAATTATAACATAGGGGAGGGGAAAGATTGACGCCCTTATTTCATCTTAGAAGTTATGTTATAGGACACCAATAATCCAGAAATAATTCGCATATTTTCTAGTATGTCTAGTTAATCCTTCGCCAGGTAATCAATTTGCATTTTATCCATAAAGACGTACTGAGAAATTACTATGCATTTCCCTGAGACCCAGATGGAATACTTCTATGGTGCTTTCTGAACAAATTATATCATTTAAAAAAAGAAAAAGGAAAAAAGAAGGAAGGAAATGAGTTTAGTCTAGCATTTCTTTCATGAGACAACGAAAGTAATAATTCTGCTTTTCTCTGTTATCTGTTAAATTCATCATTTTTATCTGATGTTGGGTCTATCCCTTATTAATTCTTATTCCAAGAATTAAGAAAAAATAAAGGGTGTTGTGTTCTCTTTCTCACTCTGTGAACTTTAATTATGAGCTTCTGGTTACGTTCATAGAATTTCAACTGCTCTTTTGATTTTAAAACATATTGGTCTTTCCAACATTTACCACTTAAAGAAAAAAAATTTAGCTGTACCATAATGCAAATAAAATGCCCTCTATGAAGAAAGCGATCATTCAGTGTCAGTGGAAGGAGTGAGGGAAGGATCTCACCAGAGAGCCCTCTGTGCAACCTTGCCAGTTCTCTCTTCTGCCTTTTTTCTTCTTCTTATCATTTCAATTATTTATTAGATTCTTTTATCCTTCCTTTTTATTAATTTTTCAAGCCTGAAGAGGGAGTTAACTTATGTCACCTTGCATTTTTTTTTTATTACGCTGAACACAGACCATCCCCCACCTCACCAGTTCTTCCTGGGAAGGACAGTGATGACAACACGCAGAAGACCTTCAAAGACATAAGTCTTCCTGCAGTGCCATTAAAAAATTCTAGAGTAGGGCGGCTCCTGTGGCTCAGCGAGCAGGGCGCCGGCCCCATATACCGAAGGTGGCGGGTTCAAGCCCGGCCTCGGCCGAACTGCAAAAACAAAAAATAGCCGGGCGCTGTGGC
>CAUYON010127853.1:0-19535 GCA_963573935.1 Arctocebus calabarensis | reverse complement strand
CCAGAGAAAAATTATCATCATATGAAGGTGTAGCAAAGCTTTATGTCAGTAGACACAGTTTTCTGTGCATAGGAGAATTCATATTTAAGAGAAATGTTAGAAAGTGAACAATGTAAAAGTGGTTAACTTTTTTTTTTTTTTGTAGAAACATAGTCTTACTTTATTGCCCTCAGTGGAGTGCCATGGCGTCATAGCTCACAGCAACCTCCAACTCCTGGGCTTAACTGATTCTCTTGCCTCACCCTCCCAAGTAGCTGGTACCACAGGCGTCCACTATAACACCCAGCTATTTTTTTGTTGCAGTTTGGCCAAGGCTGGGTTCGAACCCGCCACCCTCAGTACATGGGGCTCATGTCCTACCCTCTGAGCCACAGGTGCCGGCCCATTTATTACATTCTTAAAGAATAATCTATCCTACAACGAAATGAAACTTAAGTCTTTTAAAGCTAAAATTTAATTATTCTGGCCATGTCTTTGGAAATCCTTACAAATCAAGTACACTCTTTTCTAAACTATTTACTGTTTTCTTAAGGAATCTGGAAAGCCCCTAACTTAACAGACTTAAGATTATATACACAAAGCCATACTTTACTGCAATTCTTTGTTGCTGCTATAGCTGCTACTGCCACATACATTTTTAAAAACATTATTTTTAAAAATTTAGGAGCTTTTAGAAAATATGGGAAAAGTAAAAGAAGTTACTAAGAGAAAGACTCACTTAGAGAAAATGACTTAAGATTCAGTTTTTTTTTTTAAAAAAACATTCATTAAAAGTTGAACCTGACTTTGTTGAACTAATCCAAGATCTACATTTCTCTATACTACTGGTCCCCAATTACAATGCTTTTGATCGTGTACCCCATTAATTTAAAAACTGTAGCACTGGGCTCCTTGGGGAGCATTGAGGCCGGGCATGGGAGCTCATGCCTGCAATCCTGGCACTCAAATGGACTGCCTAAGCTCAAGAGTTCGAGACCAGCCTCAACAAGAGCGAGGCCATGTCTCTAAAAAAATAGCTGGGCATTGTGGCGGGCGCCTGTAGTCCCAGCTACTTGGGAGACTCAGGCAAGAGAATCACTTGAGCCCAAGAGTTTGATGTTGCTGTGAACTATGATGCCACAGCACTCTAGTCCACGGCGACTGAGTGAGAGTGTCTACCAAAAAAAAAAAAAAACTGTAGCACTGGTCAGCATGACAGCCCATGCCTATAATCCTTGCACAGTGGCAGGATCTCTTGAGCTCAGGAGTTAAAGATCAGCCTGACCAAGACTGAGACCCTATCTCCACTAAAACTAGAAAGATTAGTTGGGCTTGGGCTTTGTGGCAGGTATACCTATAATCCCAGCTACTCAGGAGGCTGAGGATTGAGGCTTGTTTGAGCACAGAGTCTGATGTTGCTGTAAGCTAGGCTGAGGCTATGGCACTCTAGCCTGGGCATCAGAGTGAGACTCTCTCAAAAAACAAAAAAAATTTACATGGCACTCTACCAAGGGTGACCAAGTGAGACTGTCCCCCAAAAAAAAAAAAATTAGCATGTCCTAATATATGCATATTACATAAAACTATATTCCTGTGGTATCATGTCAGTATATTTTATATACATTAAAAAACATCACCAGGTACCATGGCTCATGCCTGTAACTTTAGCACTTTGAAAGGCCGAGGGGAGATCACCTGAGCCCAGGAGTTTGAGGTTGTACTCAGCTATGATGATGCTACTATACTCTAGTCCCAGGTGACAGAACGATACCGTTTCAAAAAAACAAGCAAAAAAAATAAAAATAAAATTTTTTACTGATCTTATGCCTAACAAGATAAAAATAATAAGTATTGAGAAAGTAATACTACCCTGGGGATAGAAAATATTTTGGAAAAAAAGGTATAAAGCACTCAAGGGACTTAGAACAGAAAGATAGCACACTTCAAAGTTTGAAGGCAGTAAACTGAAAAGAAAGTGGGAATACTTCAAGTAGAAGACAAACTTGGCCTCTTCAAAAATTTTCCTGACAATATACTATATGCACAGACTAAATAAACTTTCTTCCATCTTACATTCACTTCCTTATCCCCATGGCCACAAATTAAGCCATACATTTTGAGTAAATTAACTAGCCTAAACATTGTTTTTGAAATATCCTGAAAATTTCCTGGACATAGCAGAAAATACTAAGATAATAACACAGATTCCAGTATCAATGAACACTGCTCAGACAAGGTTTTAAAGTGAACCTTGGAAATATCCATCACATGGAAAACTGCATGTACTCTCAACCTAGCAACTTCATTGCTAGGGATATACAACACACAATCCTATGAGTTTACTCAAAGAAGTTCATCAAAGATGTATGTACAAGAATGTTTGGTACACTCCTTCAATGAGAAAAGACTGGAAACAATTTAAACATCCTCTGCTAGAAGACTAGTTTCATTAATTCAACCATCCTGTGGAACACATGCAGCCATGAGCACTATGTGTTGGTTCTCCAAGATATAGTAAGTGAAAAAAATCAAAGAGAATCAAGGAGAACTGTGTAGATAGACACAGTTCCTCTTTTTTTTTTTTTTTTTTTTTTGAGATAGACTCTCACTCTGTCATCCCAGGTAGAACATGCTGGTGTCATCATGGTTCACTGAAACCTTGAACTCCTGGATTTAGGGGATTCTCCTAAGTAGCTAGGACTATAGATAGGCCCATGCCACAATGCCTGGCTAATTTTTTCTATTTTTGGTAGAGACAGAGTCTCACCCTTACTCAGGCTGTTCTCATTCCTAACTAGAAGTTATCCTTCCCCCTAGTCTCTCAGATTATAAAATTACAGGTATAAACCACCACGCCCAGCCCACATGATTCTTTAAAAGGATAAACAGCTCCAATCAGCAATTATTCTGAAGAGAATACTTTTTTCCTATAAAGAAACTTAACAGTGGAATATGGAAAGTGAAGAAAAAAAAGATCTATAGTGGGCTCAGCACCTGTAGTACAGTGGTTACGGCATCAGCCACATGCACCAAGGGTGGCAGGTTCAAATCTGGCCCAGGCCAACTAAACAACAATGACAACTGCAACAAAAAAATAGCCAGGCATACAGTGGGCACCTGTAGTCCTAGCTACCTGGGAGGCTGAGGCAAGAGAACCACTTAAACCCAAGAGTTGGAAGTTGCTGTGAGCTGTAATGCCACAGCACTCTACAAAGGGCAAAATAGTGAGACTCTATCTTAGGAAAAAAAAAAGTTCTAAAGCGAAAAAACTGAGGAACAGGACAGAACTACTTTAAAAAAATGATAAAGTAGAGAAAGTATGTTTTAAAATTATCCTTGCACTTTGCAACTATGCCATTATATTTTTACATTTCCCCTTAATAACTCTTATGCAGTCTCAGTCAAAGCTCTCATGTGCTTCACTGCACATTCAAAAATCTAAATATTATCTGGCTCGGCATCTGTGGCTCAACGGGCTAAGGCGCCAGCCACATATACCTGAGCTGGTGGGTTCAAATCCAGCCTGGGCCTGCCAAACAACAATGACGGCCTCAACCAAAAAATGGCCAGGCATTGTGGCGGGCGCCTATAGTCCCAGCTAGTTGGGGGGCAGAGGCAGGAGCCTCGCTTGAGCCCAGGAATTGGAGGTTGCTGTCAGCAATGATGCCACGGCACCATATCCAGGGTGACAGCTTGAGGCTCTGTCTCAAAAAAAAAAAATCTAAATATTATCCAACAAAGGGCCCCATGTCTAAAACTTAACACATGCCATAACTCTTCTCTAAGTTCAATATTTTTAGGGAGAATCAGCCAAGTGTAAAAAAAGAAAATTCATGTAACCTATTTACACTAATATGTGAGTAAATGTCTTCTCTTCCTCCTAAACTGAAAGGTCAGGAGAGTACTCAGAGACAAGACCACAGAATGGAGAGGTTGAGGCCAGTTTAATGAAAGGGACAAAGACATGCCTGGGCAAAGCTGACCATGGCATCTGCCTCAAGGGCAATTGGAGACCTTTTTATACTGGACTGTAGGAGGTAGATAGATTCCACTGCTTGATGGGAGAATTCTGGCAAGCTAGGGTCTTTTAGCATAAAGTTTTGTTGCGGGGCTAGTTAGGCCCTTTGTGGTCTTTTGTTCAGTGGGCAGGGTGGGAAGTGTTGGGAGGGGGAAGTTAGGGGGTTCCTAAGGGGCTGGCCCCTAACACTAATCCCTGAAAAAGCCAACTGCTTGCTCTGGCTTGCCAACTGCAAACATCTAAGTATGTACAATGAATGGAAATTCAGGAGTTAGGGATATTACACAGGAGAGAAGAGGAAAGGAATGATGCTTCTTTTAAATCATTATCACTCCCATGAAAGACTGCTCTGGAAGGAAAAAGAAAAACTATACAATTATCTTGTGTTCCTAGGAACCTCTGTCCAAATAGAGGAAAAGAAAATAAGTGGAATAAAAAGCTACTCTGAACTTCTTGTGAAGACCCTTTAAGTGGAAAGGAATGGGAAGCTGACTCAACAGAGTACAAAATGGCAGAGCTGTTAAAAAGGATGGGATTGACAATAATACCCTGGGGCTAATTAAGCTAAAGATGGGGTGGTGACCCCGCACCTCAAATCACACAGAGAAGAGCAGGAAGAAGACCAGTATGTTCATTTAGCAGATTACTTCATTCAGATCATTCTCTCTCTGCTTCCCTCATCACCATTCCTGTGCAAGAAAAGCTAGAAGGTACAACTACAGGGGTATTTAGAAGCTTCCTGCTCCATTCCATCTCTATCATCCCTTCCTTTCCAACTGACAAATACTTGCTTTAACAGGATAGGTGTAATACTAACTGTAGCAGTTTAGGTAACCACTAGTGATTTAAGCCTGGTGGCAAAGCTGAACTTTAAAAAAGCATAAATTAACAGTCATCACTTTCCTCCTATAACTCAGGACAGCTTCTTGTTGTCACCTTCTAATTTAAAGTTTCTATTCCAGGCCGGATGTGCTGGCTCATACCTATAATCCTAGCACTATGGGAGGCCATCGTGAATAGATTGCCTGAGCTCAGGAGTTGGAGACCAGCCTGAGCAAAAGAGAAAAACTAGCTGGGGGTTGCAGTAGGCGCCTATAGTCCTGGCTGCTTGGGAGGCTAAGGCAAGAAGATTGCTCAAACCTAGGAGTTTAAGGTTGCTGTGAGCTATGAAGCTATGGGACTCAACCCAGAGGCAACAGGGTAAAACTCCTTAGCTGACTATTCCAACTCATGGAAGAACTTTCTAACAGACCCTCTTCTTTGTGGTACCTGGAAACATTCTATATTTCCTCTTTTCCAACTTTCATCTATTAGTTATACCTCAGTGAATTTGTTCTCAACTATTCTTTTGTCCATGGGATTATACATCTCCTCTTAAACTAAATTCCCGGCTCAGCGCCCATAGCACAGTAGTTACTGCGCCAGCCACATACACGGAAAGTGGCAGGTTTAAGCCCGGCCCAGGCCAGCTAACCAACAATGGCAACTGTAGCCAGGAGTTGTGGCAGGCACCTGTGGTTCCACCTGCTTAGGAGTCTGAGGCAAGAGAATCGTTTAAGCCCAAAAGGTTTAAGGTTGCCGTGAGCTGTGATGTCACTGCACTCTATTGAGGGTGACATGGTGAGACTCTGTCTCAAAAAAACAAAACAAATAAATAGCTCAGTTCCTTTGTTAAGACCCAATTTAAGCTCAGTCAGTGCTAATGATAATCTTGATCAAAATACGAGGGCGGTTAAGTTTTAAAGTGAGATCAGACTTGAAGACCTGTGTCATAATTCTCTACAATTCTTAAAAACACCTTGTTCCCCTTCAGCTTGTACATAAACATCCATGTGCCACATGTCACCTTAATTAATCCTCATTCAAGCATGAAAAATGTATTTCTTATCTAAAGATCTTGATTTTCTGTTTTATTTATTGAGTCCAGCAATATTTTCCACAAGCTTTTATTGAACAATGTGGAACTTCAATCAAATAAAGCAAGCAAGTTTAGAAACCTAAACATCCTGTCTTTTATCCTTACTATAAAAAGAATAATCTCCAACTTAAAATAAATTTCCTTACAAATTCAGCAGTGCTACTCTGCTCTCGAAGAGAAAAAAAGAGACCTAAAGAACTGTTATTTGGAAATGCCAGTTACAATAACTGGTTATTAACACTTCTAACGTACATATGAGTTAATGAGAAATTACAGTTTAAAAATACAAGTATAAAATAAGCAGCCTCAAATCATTTGGTGATATGAGGAAACCTATGATCAATGAGAACCTTTAAGAATTTTCCATGTGTTATTCCAAACAAATGATGTACTTCATCTCTCATACAGAAGTATATCTGAAGAGGTCTTTGAATGTAGAATATCCCTAGATAAGAAATAGATTTTGTTTTTTAATAACTACCATTATCCATCTGAAAAGTGTATCTAATAAGCGATGTTGTAAAGTAATACTGTTTCAAAACATCTTAATAGAAGCATCATTTATAATAATAACAACTACACAAAATGGTCTTTCTGATCAATGTAACCATAATAAAAGACATTTAAACAGATATAATTTACACAATTATTAATCAAAGAATTTAAAAGCTAAGATCATTTTATATAGTATGAAAACTAAAAAAAAATCTATAACCATTCTTTAACTATAAAAAGATAATTTATAAATATTTATACCAAAGTTAATAAGCATCTCTATATAACACTAAAGACTCCTCAAATAAAGCAGAATCTTATCATAAAATTTTAGCAACCAAAAAAATGGTTTTTAAAATTTACTTATTCAATTATAAAATATAAGTATTAAAGTTACCTGTGACTAAGGTAAAACAAAGACTTCAAGGAAGGGAATGCTGGAGAGTTGAAAAAGAAATCATGGTTGAGTTTCTACTGCTCAGAAGCTTCAGAAACCTTCTCTATGACCTTAATCACTCACGCCATCCAATTCCTACAATAAAACATATACACATACAACAAACAAAAACATTATTAAAAAGAAAAAAAAGTACAAACACAGTATGTGCAAATTGATGAAAACCAAAATGATCACTTTATAAATACAGTAAGCTATGATTGAATGACCAATGTGTTAACTTGTTTTTAAGTCAGAAACTGGGAAAATGCAATAGTGGTAGGGAGTAAATGAGAAATACTCTTAGCTTTATAAAGCGTAATATCCCTTGATCTAGTGTCTATAGCTTCAGAGACATGGGTTATTAAAGAATTTGCAGAACAGTACGGACCTAAAAAGTTACAAAAGAAAAAAACCAAGGCTTGGCGCCTGTACCACAGTGGTTACAGCGCCAGTCACATACACTGAGTGTGGCAGGTTCAAACCCGCAGGGCCAAGCAAACAACTGCAACAAAAAAAAAGCCAGGCACAGTGGTGGCAGGCACCTGTAATCTCAGCTACATGGGAGGGTGAGGCAAGAGAATCACTAAAGCACAAGAGTTTGAGGTTGCTGTGAGCTGTGACGCCACAGCACTCTACCAAGGGTGACATAGTGAGAGTCTGTCTCAAAAAAGAAAAAAAAGTTATGAAACCACTTAAAAACATACTCACATCTGTCTCGTGACGTCTGTAGGAACTAAAGAGAGATGCACACGATCGCAGGCCTTACAAAGAGAACCAGCAGCATACAGAATGTGTAAGTATTTACAATAAAAAGGATTACAGGTGTAAAATCAGATTAAACACCTGGATACAGAAACCTAATAAACCAAGGTCACCAATGACAAAAAAGCTGACAAAAAGATGGAAATGAGCACAAAGAGAATGTATAGTATATCCCAAACAACAAAGATTATACACAAGAAGAAACCTTCCTAACAGTATTTCTGAGCATAGTTAGGAGACTAATTACAAACAATCCCTACTGTTTATAATAACAAAAAGTAACTTATGAAGGGAAAAAATACTACACATTTGTTATACTTCTGTAACAGATTTAAAGAAATTTCTTACCCTGAAAGCCCTTCTTAAAAATATGAGGTTCCTATCTATTAAAATCAGTTTGTATACATTCTTTCACAAGAATCATGGTAAAAGACCCTAATGTTTCTGTTTTTGTTAGAGATGGGGTATCGCTCTTGCTCAGAATGGTCTCTAACTCCTAAGCTCAAGGGATCTTCCCACTTGGGCCTCCCAGAGTGCTAAGATTACCAGGTCTGAGATACCAAGCCTACCTTGTTTCCATATTTATAAAAGTTCACTTTCTGATTAGAGCTATTGACCTCTCAGTACCCTTCCATTTCAGAGTTTTCCTAGATATTCAGGCATTTATTTTTACAAAGAAACTTTTGTCCAAAATTAAATAAGATATGTTAAATGGAACCCATATTTTAAATCTTTTTAATTATGAAATCAATCAACAAATAAAAGTTTCTCAATAAAGAGAAATTATGTGAATGGGCCAAATGCAAATTCTAAAATTGAAATAATATTGTAACAAAAACATGTATCAGAAGGGCACAACAGCAGATTCAATATGGCAGAAGAAAATCATTGAAGATACACCAATGGAAATTAACCAATTTGAAGAATAAGTGAAAAAAGATTGAAAAATGAACAGACACTCAGAGGCATATGGAAAAACATCCAGTTTACCAACATTTCTGAAGTACCTAACAGCCAGAAGGGAGAGCGAGAACAGAAAAATATTATTTGTCAACTAAAAATGTAAAACAAACAAACAAAAAGAAAAAATAACAGAGTTCGATTCTTTACTATACAAATATACAAAAAGCCCCATAATAGGGCAAAGCACATAACCAATTAGCTCACTGGAAATACACATTTGGTCCATAATAATGAGAAAAATGCTCAAACTCAACCATAATAAAAGTAAAGCAAAGCTAATCAACAAAAAACAGACAAACATTAAAAAGTTTGACACTAGCGAGGGTTGTTAACAGATTCTCTCTCTCATAGACTACTGATACTAGACATTCTTTTTAAGAGTCAGGCACTTTACCCACCAAACTATTAAACGTGCAAACTGTGGCTCAGTATTTTTTTCCCTTAGGAATTTATACTGCACATATGTGCAAAGATGAACCCAAGAATATTCACATTACCCTCTATAACAGCAAAGAAACCTAAAACCCTAAATATCCATAAATAGGTGACTAGTTAAAATAATTATAATACATACAAATACTAGAATACTATACAGAAACAAACAAGAGGGAATGATACACAAAGATATGAAAGTTTTTACACAGAAACATGTTGCTGAGTAGTATGTATGGTGTGATTTCATTTGTGTAAAGAACATATAAGTACACCTCTAAATGCTTGTGTATATATAGAAAATGTCTGGAAGGATATACAATGCTAAGAAAATGAGATAAGGAAAGTCATTTTTGGATAATATTATAACATTGTCCACTGCTTTAATGTATACTCCTTTTATATTGAACCTAGGTAAAGGAATGAAAAATGCTAAACACAATAATTATTAGAAGATACAGAAGAAGAAGGAAATTCTAAAATATGGTCACAAAAATTAAAAGTTATAAAAGTTATCAAAACAAATTAAAAAATTCACAGAGAAACTTCAGAATTTTTTTGAGAGAGTCTCACTCTGTTGCCCTGGCTAGAATTCCCTGACATCATAGCTCACACAGCAAACGATCTTCTTGCTTCAGCCTCTGAAATAGCTAGGACCACAGGCATGTGCCACCACACCCGGCTAGTTTTTCTATTTTTAGTGGAGATGGGGTCTCACTCTTCCTCAGGTTGGTATCAAACTTCAGAGCTCAAGTGATTTTTCTGCTTCAGCCTCCCATAGTGCTAGGATACCACCTCTCCCAGCAGAAACTTTAGAATTTTTATGATCATTAATAATTAACATAAGAGTGTGTGCCACTAACAGATATGTAAATTCCTTGAAAACTAGTCAATACATATTTTTTCATGTTTGGAAGACAAAATTATAGGTTTAAGGGGTGGCGCCTGTGGCTCAAAGGAGTGGGGCGCATCTGGAAGTGGTGGGTTCAAACTCAGCCTCGGCCAAAAACTGCAAAAAAAATTACAGGTTTAATAAATGTACTAACAAAGACCAACAAGAAAGGATAGGATCGCCTGTCTTCTTAACATAAGGGAACTGCAGCCTAACAGAGATAATACGAACAATCAAGTTAAGTGACAAATAATTATGGAATTTACCCTATGAAATTTAAAATGTTAGGTATTTTCAGTGTATAAATGCCCATATCTACGTACAGTGATATTATGCTATTTAGATGTAATATTCATGCTACGTATAAGCAGTTATAAGGAAAACAGATTGTCCAGTATATGTACTAACCAAAAGTTGTGAGCACACATATCCAAGTACAAGCAAATGGGCATCTATCACAATAGATATAAAACAATGTTAAAGTACAAGCAAATGGGCACCTATCACAATAGAGTAAAACAATGTTAAATTACCTCTATAAAATATGTCTGGCAAATGCCCATGCTGGCAGATCACTTGACTGAATTTTCAAGGTGCTGATTCCTTTCTCTATCCTACAAAAATACAAAAATATAGGTTACTCTCCAAAGTAATCAGGATTAGACATAGTCTTAAAATGAGGTAAAATGGTTATATCTAAAAGTAGTAAATACAAAAAACTCTTTCCATAATTGAACTGTTATACTAAATAAAATTAGTAGCAACTAACATTCAGTCCAAATGCAATGACCCATCAACACTAAATGATATTACAAGGATAAGAAATGACTAGACAAAAATTAGACTTTTCAAACTTAACTCCTAGTTAAGGATTAAGACTTCTTTGAAGTCATATCAACAACCTAAGTCACCTTAAGCATTATAAAATAGGAAGGAAAGCATAAACGTGTTTCACTAAAATCAGCTGTTGACACTCTCCATTACTCAAATAGAAGCATTTCTTGATAAACTCCAAAATAACATTTCCCTCAGCAGAAATGTCAAATATATTACAAACACAGTTGTTTTAAATACAACAATAAATGTTTTAAATTTTCAAGGCCAATTTAATAATGCTAAAATGATCCATCAATTTTTTTAAAAATCATGCTGTAATCATCCTTTTAGAAGAGTAATACAGAAAATTAACACTTCACATTCATGTTGTTGGTATTTAATTGATGTCTGACATAGATCAGTTTTTTCATGAAATATTTCTCCCAGGTATATAAAATGAAGGTAACGAAGACTGAATGCTGAATCATCAAAAACAAAGAATAGGTCAAATATAATTATTTTAAAAACTACTGATAAAATATTTTACATACTAGCCCTAGCACGTTCTTAGGGCTCAGTAAATACCTGGCACATTAATACAAGCCATAAATATAAAAGCAGAACAATTAAAGAAATTAAAAGTCACTAGAAAATAACCATGGACTTTAATTCAAGGTTGTGTTTATACAATTTTATCAAAGGATTACCAACAGTACATACAGCCTTTACAAATACGACAGCCTTTCTGATTAACTTAGCATTTTCTAGTTGTTAGTAGCTTTGTTGCTGAACCAGTTACAAAAGATCTATTTCAAAATAATTTAATTCTGGGCAGTACCTGTGGCTCAGTGGGTAGGGCGCGGCCCCACATATGGAGGGTTGCGGGTTCGAGCTAATGGAGGCTGAGGCAAGAGAATCGCCTAAGCCCAGGGGTTGGAGGTTGATGTGAGCTATGTGATGCCACGGCACCCAACCGAAGGCGTAAAAGTGACCCTATGTCTCTTACAAAAAAAAAAAAAAACGAAAAAAAAAAGAACTTAGTAGAAGTAAATTTTTTTTTAATTTTTATTTATTTATTTATTTTTAGAGACAGAATCTTGCTTTATTGCCCTCGGTAGAGTGCCGCTGTGTCACAGCTCACAGCAACCTCCAGGTCTTAGGCTTAGATGATTTCTCTTGCCTCAGTCTCCCAAGTAGCTGGGACTATAGGCACCCACTACAATGCCTGGCCATTTTTTGGTTGCATTTGGCCAGGCCCAGGTTTGAACCCGCCAACCTCGGTACATGGGGCCAGTGCTCCACTGACTGTGCCACAGGCGCTGCCCTATACAAAATTATTTTTAGGCATGTTTTTATAGCAACAGTACCAAAAGGATAATAAAAGCCATAAAACTATATATACTATTATGTTACACGCTGTTAAAAATAAGTAAAACAAAACTGTGTTAAAGTTAAATTTGATCTAGACCTCCTTCTTTAAGTATCAAACTACAATCTAACTTAGTGTATAAACAAACTGCAATCTAATTTAAGACTACATGCTCCTAAGAAGCAGCAGAGTCTCAGCCAATCACAGGCTGCCAACTAATCAAATCATATACATGTAAGGCAAATGCCAAGCTGTAGTCAATCAAATCATTTTTGTATGTCACTTCCTTTTGTTATCTACAAATACCATCTTCCCACATTGCTGGATGCAGCTCTCTGAACCTCTCCAGGTCCTGAGCACTGCTCTGTTCATGAATAGTTATTTTGTTTAAAGTTTTTCTTTCATTTATTTATGAGACAGAGTCTTACTCTGTCACTCTCAGTAGAGTGCTATGACATCATAGTTCACAGCAACCTCAAATTCTTAAGCTTGAGTGATCTTCTTGCTTTAGCTTCCCTGGCAGCTGGGACTATAGGCACTCACCACAATACTCAGATTTTTTTTTTTTTCTTAAGAGACAGGGTCTCTTGCTCAGGCTGGTCTCCAATCCATGAGCTCAATCCACCTGCCTAGGCCTCCCAGAGTGCTAGGATTATAGGCATGAGCCATGCACCCAGTCTAGTTTTTCTTTCTTTCTTTCTTTCTTTTTTTGAGACAGAATGCCACTATATTGCCCTAGGTAGAGTGCAGTGGCATCATAGCTCACAGGAACCTCAAACTCTTGGGCTTAAGTGATTCTCTTCCCTCAGCTTCCCAAGTAGCTGGGACAAAAGGCGGCCACCACAATGCCTGGCTATTTTTGTTGTTGTTTAGCAGGCCCAGGCCAGGTTTGAACCCACCAGCCCCAGTGTTATATGGCCAGTGCCCTAACCACTGAGCTACAGGCACCACCAAGCCTAAAGTTTTTCTTTTAAAAACTGTATCTTCATTATACTGTTCTTCATTATTCTATTAGATTAGTCATATTTTATATACATTATTGCATTCAACTTTTAGAATTGTAAAAATAGGTGCAGGAATAAGTTAAACAGAAAAAGCACTGCAAAGTCCATATAAAGGAAACGTCTTCAAATTACACATTCAAATATTGTAATGTAAGTCTCTTTCAAAGTTAATTTGATATATGTACTCCACAATCAAGACACTATTACATAGCTTATCACATATAAGATGGTAACATCTATAAACAATGTTTTTAAAGAAAATTTTTTTTATAGTAGCCTTTTGTTTTTTTACACCCATTAAGCTATGAATTCATAGGGAATAGTTCCAGCAGCTCAGCCTCCTTTCCAATGGTTCCCACAAAGTGTGCTTCTTGGATGGAGCACTTCAGCTGAACCCAAGTACCTTTCTCTTTGGTTTCCTCCTTTTTCTCATCATTTTCCTTCACATGTTACAGGAAACTATCTTGGCTCTTAAGAGTGCTTAATATGCTCAATATGGAAAATTAATCCTCTTGGCAAGAATCTTGCCCTTATTTACAGCCATGCTGGGTAACACTGTAGACTTCTAATTTTGCCATGGAGTAATTGAGGGGCATGCCTTTTTGAACATTACCCATTCCCTTGATATTATCTTTCTTGTAGATTTGTATGTTAAGTGGCCAAAGGAACAACTCCATGTTTTCTAAAAGGCCTAGAGAACATGTATCAAGTGCCTCTCCTTTCTCCTTGTGTTCCTCATTTTGGTGAATTACTGGAAGATGGCCTCTGGGCTAAAAGGTGTGTTTGAAATCTCAACCCTTTGACTACAGAGGGCTCAGAAAACAAAAAGTGCACTGTTTGCACCAAAAGAACATCTTGTATTGAACACTTAAAGGGGTCTTTTGCACCAAAGGAACATCTGGTTTGAATGCTTATAGGCATTGTTCACAATCAAAAGGTTAATAACCTGTTGAAAACATTTTCACAAAAAGAATATTACCTTCTTGCATCACTTTTTATTGAAAACACTAAATAAATACTATCATACATCAAAGAATTAGATATGTTAAAACAAAAACAGTGATGCAAGAAGGAAATGAGAACATGCCAAACACAAAAAAATAATAACCTCAAAGTCTAAATGTATAAACAGGATTTATTTCAATTCATTTTCAGAGACAGGGTCTTGCTTTGTCAACCAGGCTAGAGTACAATGGTATGATCATAGATCACCCCAACCTTGAACTCCTGGGCTCAAGCAATCCTCTGGCCCCAGTCTATGGAATAGGTGGAACAACAGGGATACTACTACACCTTTTTTTTTTTTTTTGGTAGTGACAGGGGTCTCACTATGTTATACAGGTTGGTCTTGAACTCCTGGCCTCAAGCGATCCTCCCACCTCAGTCTCCTAAATGGTGGTATTACAGGTATGAGCCACTGCACCCGGCAATAAATAGGAATTTTTTTTCTTTTTTTTTTTTTTTTTAGAGACAGTCTCATTTTGTTGCCCTCAGTAGAGTGCTGTGACATCACAGCTCATAGCAACCTCCAGCTCTTGGGCTTAGGCAATTCTCTTGCCTCAGCCTCCCGAGTAGCTGGGACTCCCACCACAAACATTTCTGTAGCATGGAAACCCATAATTTCCTCTAAGTTACCTGTAACATAATCTTACTTTGGAACCCTAATTCATTTAGCATCATCTACTACCAATTTCATGTCTCTCCGAAGTCTCTATTCCTCTTAATTCCTCTCCCACTCTTTTCAACCAAAAATAAGAAGAAAATAATCTAAGCTGGAAACTAAAACTGCAACAAGTACAAAAGAAAAGTATAGGGTGGTGCCTGTGGCTCAAGGAGTAGTGCGCCAGCCCCATATGCCGGAGGTGGTGGGTTCAAACCTGGCCCCAGCCAAAAAAATAAAAAATAAATAAATCAAATGCTTACAAAAAAAGTTCCTAAAAAAAAAAAAAAAGAAAGAAAAGTATAAAATTTCTTGGATATCCACCCAATAGTTAGCAAAGATCCTCCCCTTTCCTTGCCCTCATCTCCCACTTCAGCAGTCAGTGAATACTCCTGCTTAGCAATTCTTTTGAGTTAAGATTTTGCTGACTAAATACTCTTTGATTGTAATCACTTGTACAGATATAAACAGATTAAGACTAAAAATACACAGATGCTCCTCAACTTATGATGGGGTTATATCCCAGTAAGGCATGGGTGTATGCCTACAGCTGAATGCCTGAATAGCTTCTGCATCATTAAGTTGAAAAATCCTAAATCAAATCATTGTAAGTTGAACTATAGTAAGTCAGGGACCATGTGTACTTTAAGATAGGAGTTTTACTATATTTATGCTGTTGATCAAGATAGGATTTGTTTTTCATCAGCCAACAGATATACAATACAAATACAGACTTTTCATTTTACATGATAGGAACTTTTATTATTTTTTTTAATAATGGAGGTCATTTTCTACAAATACTAATTTTATGGCACAGAAAGAAAATTTTATTGCACAGAACCATTAGCTACCATCTGCCCATTATTCAATTTTGATAGATTGGTAATATTCCAATATACTTACTAGCAAAGTGATTTATTAAGCCTACTTTTCTGGTCATATAACATATGTAAAGTACATTATCTAAAATTTCTAAGACATGCATAAAATACAATGGTCTCTATCCAAAGGAGTTCACAATTTAGCAAGGATGTTAAGCACACATACAATTTTTGATAATAATGTAACATCGTAAGTAATAATGCCCAGGCTGGTCTTGAACTCCTGGTCTCCAGTAATTCTTCCACCTAGGCTCCCAAAGTACAGGAATTACAAGCATGAGCCACCACACCCAACTGCCACCTGACTTTCTGGGATAAATCCCAGCTTTATTTTATCATTTTAAAGAATATTTTCTACAGGCCTCAAAAGCTCAACCACAATACAATACTATTCCTCTAACTCAGAAACTTAACCACGATACAACACTATTCCTCTAATTATGGAATCACAGATAATGAAACTAACTAGAAAAATTACCTACGGTCACATTAACCTAATGAACCAGTAAAACATGGTCTCAAAACCAGCCTAGGGGGGTTCTGGCAACATTACTTTTAGAAATTCCCTTGGAAAGCCTTGAAAGTCTTAATAAAAAGATCCAGGCTCGGGGCCTGTGGCTCAACGGGCTAAGGCACCAGCCACGTACACCTGAGCTGGCGGGTTCGAATCCAGCCCCCGGGCCCGCCAAACAACGACGGCTGCAACCAAAAAAATGGCCGGGCATTGTGGCAGGCGCCTGTAGTCCCAGCTACTTGGGAGGCGGAGGCAAGAGACTCGCTTGAGCCCAGGATTTGGAGGTTGCTGTGAGCTGTGATGCCACGGCACTCTACCCAGGGCGACAGCTTGAGGATCTGTCTCAAAAAAAAAAAATTTAAAAAAATAAAAAAAATAAAAAGATCCAACCTACTGATGATCTACAATAACCTTTATGAAACACCATAACAAATGCACCATGGTAATTCTATGCAATGTAAAGATAGTTTAATTCAAACTTTCCAATCTTTGTTTGAAAATAACACTTATAACTAATTCCAGAAGTACTCTATTAGAAAAACTATAAAAACAGATAAGAGCTGCTTTTGTTTTTTCAAATATCTCATAGACTTCATGTTTGTTTCTGGGAACCTGCACATTTTCTATTGATAATATTATTTTCAAAATACACTTTTATGTTGGTGTAATAGTTTTGGGTCTACCAACTGATGTTTGTCTGCCATCTTCACCTAGAAAAGAATGCATAAGATGAGATTTTATGAATTAATGTAGCGAGATCCAGATGAAAGATATATTAAAAGAAATATCCACAAAAATTCTGCCAAGATCTTAAATGTCTAAGACAATAAAAATTCAATGTAAGGGGTGGTGCCTGTGGCTCAGTGGTTAGCCACTTACCCATATACTGAGGGTGGCAGATTCAAACCCAACCTGGCCAAACTGCAACAATAAAATAGCCTGGCATTGTGGTGGGCGCCTGTAGTCACAGCTTACTTGGGAAGCTGAGACAAGAGAATTGCCTAAGCCCAGGAGTTGGAGCTATGAACTATGACACCATGGCACTCTACCAAGGGTGATAAAGTGAGACTCTGTCTCTTAAAAAAAAAAAAAAATTCAATGTAAGGAAGAATCTGATCAAACAATAACTGTTTTACAATTATCTCATTATATCAACCTTAATTTTACTCTCAAATATGACCATTGTAAAAAAGTCATTCACTGATAAAGAATATAGTTCATGGTTAAATAAGGGTTTTTTTTTAAAGCTTCAGTTTTAAAGTTTCATTAAAATGTGTAATGCTTACAAATTTTAACTGGTTATGCTCCCATGAGCACTATAAAATAAAAAGGCTACCTCTGCCCTTTAAATAAAACCAAAAGCCTAAAGCAATAAAAGGATGATTTATAGCACACATGGCATAAGAATCGGAAACTAGGCTCAGGGCCTTTGCCTCAACGGGGTAAGGTGCCAGCCAAATACACCTAAACTGGCGGGTTCGAATCCAGCCCAGACCCGCCAAATAATAATGACAGCTGCAACCAAAAAATGGCCGGGCGTTGTGGCGGGTTCCTGTAGTCCCAGCTACTTGGGAGGCGGAGGCAAGAGACTCGCTTGAGCCCAGGAATTAGAGGTTGCTGTGAGCTGTGATGGCACAGCACTCTATCCAAGGTGAAAGCTTGAGGCTCTGTTTCAAAAAAAACAAAAAACAACTAAAAAAGCTTAAAATCCTTTAGGATCCTTTCTCACATTGCACACATTAGTCAAGTTATATTTTTAAATTAGTTCTTACTTTTATGATTTAATGAGGCTTTCTGAATAATTTTTTATTTTCTGAATTTTTTGGTCCAGGCTTGACACTCATAGCTCAGTGGGTGCCGGCCACATGTACTGGGGGCTGGTGGCCCAGGCTTGCTAAACAACAACAAATAGCCGGAATTGTGGCAGCCACCTATAGTCCCATCTACTTGAGAGGCTGAGGCAAAGGAATCACTTAAGTCCAAGAGTTTGAGGTTGCTGTGAGTGTGACACCACAGCACTTCTACCCAGGGCAACATAATGAGACTCTTGTCTCAAAAAAAAAATCGAGAGGGAGGGAGAGAGAGAGCATGCGCGCACTAACCGAGCAAAGTAAAAATAAAGCCACCAAGTGAAAATTTTCACCTGGCCTTACCTTTTCATATCAACTAACTGGTGAATATTTGTCAAACAAGAAACAAACCATCCATCCATGTGAGAAAATACAACAATATGTATTTTTATAAATTCCTTAGGCTATAAATCTCTAAAAAGATAGAAGCTTTAATTTCTTCCCAAAACTATCACTATCACAGTGAGGATGCTAAATTGTCAAGCAACTATATAATTCTTCCCCAAATTTACTACTAGAAATTAGCTTTCAAGGTTTAGTAAGCTCAAGGAAAAGCTGTTTCATTTTTGCATGAATTTTTACTGAATAATTGTCAATAACCATGATACATTATTCCTATGATGACCAAGATTACCCAGGCAAATTTTCAAAAGATCTTCTCAAAGATGATACAAGCATATTCTGATAAAGTACTTCAGGGTTTACAAAGTGCCATCACAAGTTACATTTCATTTCACTCCCCCTACAACTACTAGGGCATGTATGTATATGTCATTATTTGTCTCAGTTCCATAGATGATGAAACCAAGGTTCAAGAGGTTAAGTACTCACGGTTACACAACATCTAAGCGGCAAGGCGAAGACTTCAACCAGATCATCTTGTTCCTAATGTCTATGCTAACATAACACCACTAGAAAGGTCTTTCCCAAATTTAAATATATTTAAACATTATTCTTAGCAATGTTCTAGATATAAGGGGAAAAAAATCTAAGTATAACCCCAATGTAAATAAAATTTAAAATGAAAAGGCTATCTTTTCATTTTGATAGTTATAATGATAGTTACATAGGTACATGAACAGAAAATCTTCATCAGATTCTAGTAACAAAAATTATTATAATGTAATAACTAAGGAAAACTAGAAAGGATTATAGGAGGGAGTGGGCAGGATGAAGAGAAGTGGATTAAAGAGTACAAATAGAATAAATTCAATGTTGATAGCAGAGTAAAGTGACTATGGCTAATGAAAATGTACTGTACTCAGATGATAGGACACCCTAAAAACCCTGACTTTATCACTACACATTAAGTATATGTCACAAAATTTCACATGTAATGCATAAATTTCTACGAATTTTTAAAATAAAATAAAATTTTATATTTAAATACTGATTTAAAAAGTCAAAGTTTTGGCTCAGCACCTGTGTCTCAAGCGGCTAAGGCGCCAGCCACATACACCTGAGCTGGTGGGTTCGAATACCGCCCAGCCCACCAAACATCAATGATGGCTGCAACCAAAAAACAGCAGGGCATTGTGGCGGG
>CAUYON010127852.1:0-28096 GCA_963573935.1 Arctocebus calabarensis | reverse complement strand
GGGCGGTGCCTGTGGCTCAGCGAGTAGGGCGCCGACCCCATATACCGAGGGCTGCGGGTTCAAGCCCGGCCCCGGCCGAACTGCAACCAAAAAATAGCCGGGCGCTGTGGCGGGCGCCTGCAGTCCCAGCTACTCGGGAGGCTGAGGCAGGAGAATCGCTTGAGCCCAAGAGCTGGAGGTTGCTGTGAGCTGTGACTCCACGGCACTCCACCGAGTGTGATAGAGTGAGACTCTGTCTCCACAAAAAAAAAAAAAAAAAAAAAAAAATGGTTAACTCCCAAACCATTGAAACAAAGATAAAAAATGGCCAAAGTAAGGACAAGAGTGTAACTTCAAGAAAGGCTTATCCAGAAGGCTTATCCAGGGGCCTCAACTGATAAAATATCTTGTGCTTCAAAACTAGTGTTTTCTCAAAAGCTTCGTAAGAAAGGAACTGAATGTATATCCTGAGGAAATCTGCCTCTTCCCTTTTCCAACTCAGCAAGGGCAACAGCAGGTGCAAAATTCCATCAGGTCAGAGGCAGGGAGTTCCAGAGGCAGGAAAACGACGAGAAACGCGGCTTAGCCTGTGGTTCTTCTCCAAGGCAGGTGAGTCAACAAAGATGAAAAGGATGAGGACCCACAGTCAGAGTGAAGGACTGATGATTCCAGCCACCCCAACTGCTCTCTGATAAGCCAGTCACATGGTGAGGGGTATGCAGAAAAGAGTGGACACAGCAGGCCTGACCACAGCCCTCTGAAATGCCTGCTTGCAAGGTTGGCCCTTGGCTGCCATCTGAGAACTTGGATTGGCCCCAGGTTGGCCCAAGAAATTAGGAAAAAAACCCAGACGTGCACTACACACGTACCCAAGGGAAGACCAAGCAAGTGACCAGAGGGGCTTTCAGGCCAAGGCAGGTAGGTCCTGAGTGACAAATGAGGGAGGGTCCTGGGCAGCCAACAGCACTTCCAGTCTCTGTCCCCAGAAGCCAGGGCAGACACTTCAGGTGTGCACCTGCGAGCAATCACATCACAGCAGAGGGGGTCAAGGGCCTAAGATGGCAACACCTCGGGTGGGGTCCCCAACTATGTTCCACCACCTCACTCCCTCATCTACAGCCAAGGAGGGGGACCCAGGGAGCTCCTGCATCAGAGGGACCCCTGCCTGTACTCTGTAAAGGACATGCACACTGGGACTCTCATTTCACACCCAGTTCCAGGGGCCTGTGATGAGCCAGGAGGTAGCAGGAATACAAGGAAAATGCATAGAGTCTGGGCCTGCATTCCAGGAGCTCACAGAGAGTTAGAAATTCTGGCATTCCCCACACATCTGACAATGTTGCCAGCCACTAGTGACCTGTATCCTTTATCATCTGTTAATAAAACAAGACAGGTGCTGGTCCTGTTGGAATCCCAGCAGGCCCTGTAGGGTAGGAGGGTAGACAGCAGCTAAGAGGGCCTAGAAATAACCACTGAGCCACCCTCAAAGCCATGGGGCACAGAGCAGCCCACCTCCTGCCCCAGGGCTTCAATACGCAGCCTGCTTGGGCACAACCAGGCAAGCTGGGTCACGGCAGGGGCACCCACGCTGCCTAGAGGGAACAGAAACTCCAGCCTGCTGCATAAACATGGGAATGTTTGGGGGGCCCTTCCAGAACAATCGTGGATGTGCAATCCCTAGAAATAAGGATTCCCCTCACAATGCTGAGCAGGTGACATGAGAAAACTGTGAAAGCAGCAGACCTCCAAGGAGGTCAGCGTGGAGTGTGGAAAACCAAGGAAGGTTCAATCAGCGTCAACGGGGCTGCGATCTGCCTCCTGGTTCCTCCCCTCCCAATTCCTCCTGGGCTGCAACAAGACAACCTTTCCTCATAAAACTTGTGGTTGCGACCCAGGCCAACCTTTCCTGGACTGACCATCCCCAGTCCTTGAAATGATGGAGCACCCAGCACAGGCTGAAAGCCATTAAGGTGTCTGTGCCCACCCCAAGACTGCAGAGCGCTGCTGGGCGCAGGTGGAGTGGGCACCCACATGCCGTTCAGAGTGCATTTAGCAGCTCTGAGAGCAGCACAAGGGCTCTTTTCACTTCACAATTATGGATAGAGATTTGCTAATTGAGATCACTGGAATCTTTAAGCAGACACCTGCTGGACGCTATTATCCCTAAACCACCAGCTAATTCTGGGCCAGTGACGAGAGCTCACAGCTAGCTCCAAGAACGGCCAGACCATCTAACCCAGGAGCCTGACCTAGTCATAATTCTGACTCCACCCAGCCCTGTTCCTGGTCTCCGATCACGAGAGCAGTGACCAGGTCTGTGGCAGACCATTCACACACATGATCAGGAAACCTCAAGCCCTGAGAGTTCCCATTTGCAGAGGAGATTCAGAAAAGCTGAGCAATGCAAGTCTGGAATCTGGGGCTGGGCGGGTGTCTGTGAACCCCACATTTGGTATCTCCAGCTACCATCATCCTCTGGCCAGTCACAGTTGGTGAAATATTTCAATAGACTCGGGTTTGGGGGGTTGGTTTATTTGTTCTTAGTGTTTAGAAGAGAAAAACTGTAGGGCGAATAACTCAAGGTAAGAAAGCATGGAAAAGCAAGTCAGCGCTTACCTACTGGCATCCACAAAAATACTCAGCATTACTCCAGGTCTTTGGAAATCCTAACAGCACCCTAAGAAGAATGGCCCCAATCTGGGTCAGACCTTGAAGGCTAAAGGAAAATTTCTGAGATTACAGGCACTGGCTGCCCCTAAGGAGACGACCATACATGTTTCTCACTCAGCCTAAAGGGAAAAACTGAACCATGCCTGCAAAGGCTCCCTTCAGAGAAATGCTGAGACCCACCCCAGCCAGGCGCTGCGGCTCACAAGGTAATCCCAAACTCTGGGAGGCCAAAGCAGGGGGATCACTTGTAGCTCAGGAGTTTGAGACCAACCTGAGCAAGAGAAAGACCTTCATCTCTATTCAAAATAGAAAAACTAGCCAGGCGTCCTGGTAGGCACCTGTGCTCTCAGCTGCTTGGGAGGCTGAGGCAAGAGGATCACTTGAGCTCAAGAGTTTAAGATTTCTGTGAGCTATGATGCCACAGCACTCAGTCTCCTGAATGAGACTCTGTCTCAAAAAAAAAGAAAGAGAAAAAGAAAGAAAAGCCTGCCCCACAGAAATTTCACCTGGCCTGTGGATGAAACAAAGCCTGTCCTTGTCACCCCTCTTGGTGGGTAGTGTCCCTAGCCACATTCTCCATGTCCTCAGGTCCCACGTTGCCTGGGCTAAACAAATTACCTCTTATGCTTCTCATTCGCACCTCAAAACCCCGGGACTCCAAGACCTGTCATTCTCCAGGATGGGCCCAGATTACAACATGATGCCTTAGTTATTTGCACAAACAACGTGGCCCGCGCTGGACACCCACTTTCCTTTGGAATGTCTGGAATTTTGGAATGTGCCAGGCAAGAAGGTACCTCTGTGAGCAGAATTCAATGAACACCCTGGGTGCTGGGTCCCTAAAGATCTCCTTGGGAGACACCATTTCACACTGTTACAACTCATTGCTAGAGGAATTAAGCGTGTCTTGTGCGACTCCCACAGGATGGGACCCCATGGCAACTCCCCTGAACTCCAGCCCATGAATGAGCCTTTTCCCTTTCACTGACTTTGCTCAGCACCCTTTCACTGCAATGCACCTCGGCCATGAATACGACTGCTGAGTCCTGTGAGTCTTCCTAGAAAATCGCCAAACCTAGGCATTGTAACATTAGAGAGGAACAATCTGGGGCCTTCAGGGTCTGCCAAGAACATCCTCAAACCTTCCATGCAGGTGAGGAAGCTGTTAATCTCAAAATGGAACACAGAAGAATAGGATGACAGCCATCCCTTCTAGCTTTCCCAGGTAGCCCCTTTAGGGAAATAGGAAAAGAAGGAAAAGTATTAGACTGTCTCATGGGGGCAAGAAGAAAGAAACTCACGAAAGCAAGTGACACCCAAATGTCCCCAGCCACCACTCTGGAGCAAGAGAGCACACTCCTCATGAGTCAGGCCAGCGCTCTGAAGGGTCACACTAGATTTCTGTATTAGTGTATTTCTTTCTTTTTTTTTTTAAATTGAGACAGAATCTCACTATGCCGTCCTCTGTAGAGTGCTATGGCATCACAGCTCACAGCAACCTCAAACTCTTAGGCTCAAGTGATTCTCTTGCCTCAGCTTCCCTAGTAGCTTGGACTACAGGCATCTGTCACAACGCCCGGCTATTTGTTTTTGTTATTGTTTTTGTTGTTTACTAGGCCTGGGCTGGGTTCGAACCCACCAGCCTAGGCACATGTGGTTGGCGCCCTAACCACTGAGCTACGGGCACCTCCTATTAGGATATTTCTTAAACAAACTACTCCTTGGGGAAGTGGAGGATCACTTATACCTCTTAGTAGTGTCCATGACTAACATTCTCTTGTGGGAGTCTGAGAATAGGTCCCTGTCCCTCACTCCATCCAATCACGGTTACACACTGAGTGAGCACAACCTCCAACTCACCCAGGCCCACGCATGTGCCCTGCCCCCTCCTGTGCCCTCCACAGCCAGGGGTTATGGCCCAACGGGCAGAGGCAGAGGTGAGACGTATGTTCCACTAACTTCCCCACAAAACCGCCTTCAGCATTTTGTTTATAGTTTTAATTTTTTCTTCCTTTCTCGACTATAATAAGGTAATAACAAGATAGAGAAAGCATACCATTTTTTAAAAATCAGAAAATGAGGCTAATCTCCTAATTGTTTCCAAAAAACAATAAAAGCATTTTTAAAAAAATATTAACCCCATGTTTGCACCAAAGCTCCATATGAGAAAAGCCCCCCGAGATGTAACCCCTAGCCTGCAGCTCTGTGTTTGGGAGGTGTATGTGGAGGTTCACAGTCCAGGCAGCTATCCAGCCTCAGTTTCTTCATCTGCAAAACCAGCAACCTACACACTCACTCTCAGACTCTGGCACATGGCTTGCAGGGAGGACTCGGTAAAAGCCATGTAATTAACACCAAGGACTTGGGATAGAGTCTAATCTGATTTAATGAAAGCTCTAGATGTGCTGAAGCACTTTGATCCCCTTCAAGTTCATCAGAAATACAGGCAGGGCTGTGGGCAGTGCCCAGGGAGGCTCTGCTCTCTTGGAGAGGGCATGGCCTTCCCTCAGGCAGTTAGTGATCTCACTGCTTTGCTGAGAGTGCAAAGGTCAGCATCAGCTTGGTCCCATCCAAATCCTCACAAATCCCCAAAAAGCAGGATCATCTAGTAATAGGGTTTTTTATGATTGATTACACTGCCTACTGTCTTCTGTCCGAGAGACAGTCAGAGGGGCTCTGGGAGTGTTTTCATTACTCTGCACAGCAAAGAAAGAGAAGCGAAGTCAGTCAGAAGGCTGGAAAATGTCAAGAGGAAGAAGCAAGCAGGACAGAAAGTGGGGGGACAACACATGAAGGGGTGACCCCTGCCACGGGATGTGGAGTATTGTTTCAGGAACTACATTCAGCTGACCCATGTGGCCCACAGGGAACTAAATAAGTAATTTAAATTAAATTAATGGAAACACACAAGCATGCGCTGGCGGGGAAGTTACCAGAAGTGAGGGAGCAAAGACCTCCTAGGCTGGTCCCCCACAGGCACCCGTACAGGATCAATCCACCTTCCTCCTAATTTTCTATTTTTAGTAGAAATGGGGTCTTCCTATTGCTCAGGCTGGCCTCAAACTCCTGAGCTCAAGCAGTCCACCCACCTCAGCCTCCCAAAGTACTGGGATTACAGGCATGAGCCACGGCACCAGCTCCTCTCTTCCGTTTTGGTTGGTTGGTTCGGGGGCAAGCTGGAGCGTGAAATATACCTGTTACTCTACATCCACTTGTAATACCTGTTTCTTATGCAGTAATGCTCCTGGCCACGGCAACTAGTGAGTTGTTTTTTGGGTCACCATGTAATTAACCCATTACCAACACACGCTAAAAATCAAGAATAACCAGAGAAAGAAAAGACTTCCTTCTTTCACCTTCCTGTTACACACAACTAAAATAGATAGATGTCACTTTTCGCTAAGGCTGAAAAAAAGCATTCTGTCCGATTCTTCATTGCTTACTAAAAAATTCATCACTGATATCATTATGAAAGCCAAGATCCACCCAGAGTCATGCTCCTGGTGAAACAGCTATGGTAGCAATTACTTATTCACAAAAGAAAACTTTACCAAAAACTCAATATATAAAATGAAATTGCTAGGAAGCTAAAAAAACAATTTTTCCAATCTCAGTATTTTTGGTAACCTAGAAATAATAGGCACTCTATTTTTACTGTTTGGTGTATGTTTTCTCTTTTGATCTAAGACTGAATCATTTTTTGGCTCCAGCCAGCATCCGCCGAGGCCCAATGGACGGTGCGCTGTGCATAGCACCTCAGGCCGAGGAAAACCATGGCTCTGGCTCATTCCTAATGCATGCCCTGCAGATTGTCAATAAAGGCAAGTACAGAAGTCAGGAAATAGGACTTGGCTCTGGTTATCTGATGGATTTTCCCATTTTTTTCACAGTAATTTGCGAAATGTGGCTACATAAATTGGAAAATGTTACTGCCCAAAGTCAGCAGGTGTCAGGATAACCCAGTTCTATTCTGGGAACTTCCAGTAAGTGGCCCCAGGTGACCAGCTCACCTCATAGGGCTTCATCTCCTCAATTTTGCCTTTTTCTTATTAAAAATCGGAGAGGGAGCAGGCGGAGGTAGAGGTGGGTACTCATGAGATCATGGCTGTCAAGTTTTGAGGGAAATACACAGTAAAATCATTAAAGCTTATAAAAATCTCTGGGGTTTTGAAAGGCAGCATGAACTGCCAAGCTGTGAAGATGATGAAGTTTGAAATAGATGCCCTCACAGGCACCTTGCTACATGGCAGGTCAAAAAAAAGACAGAGAAGCCAGGTGCAGTGGCTCCCGCCTGTAACCCTAGCACTCTGGGAGGCTGAGGCAGGTGGATGGCCTGAGCTCAGGAGTTCAGCTTGAGCAAGATTGAGAGGCTGTCTCTAGTGAAAGGCACCTCTAGACGACGAGATATAAAGATGCCAAAACCGTACTGGCAAACAACTATATAATTCATGATAAATTAATCTAAGTAAAAATGGAAGGAAAAAAGTCAGGTGTAAAACTGTATAGTAAGATGATACGATCTTAGTTTAACGCACTTTCCAGTGGCTGGGTCTGTCATAGCGCAGGTGTGCCTCCAGTGACTGAACAAATCCATCTCCAGCTCCATCTGCCAGCGGCTGGCCAAGCTTTGCTCTCCACGAGGCACTACCATGCCGCGGTCCTGTGTTTCTCATGATGACATGTTTTCTACCTCACCTGACCCTCCTGGAGGGAAGGACTGCTCTAAAGGCTACTTTCAACACCAAGCAACTTAGTCTAGTCCAACACCCAGACTTCATTCTTGCTCAGCACATCAGTTAGCACGAGAAACCCAGCAGGCAGGGGAGAGGCCTTCTTTCAAAGAACAAACACATGCCCATTGTCCACCGGGGTAACTAACACATGAGAGGACTATCGTGTTCCTTGCTCACACATTCTCCAGGGTGACCAGGCCTGCCCAGGCCCTCATTTCTGAAGGAAACAGGAGAAAGGCCTAGAGCTCAGAAACACTGCAGGGCTGACCCCCGATTCCAAGTCAACAGTCTTGCCCCTCCTCAGCCCAGCCTGGGCCCCAAAGGCCACCCTCTGTGGAACCCTAAGCTGTCCTCCTGGATGAATGCCACCCTAAACAGCTCCCAGCCACCTCCTGCTCTGCAAGGGATCTCGCCTCTGTTTTCTTTCTCTGGAACCTGTTTTCTCTGGCACAACAGCACACAGACCCCCAAATTCCTGGCTCTTTTCAAAGACATGACACTGAAACTCTGCTCAAGCATCCCCAAAGTCCACGGAGTAGCTATACTGCTTCACCTCTCTCTCTTCCCCTCTCATCTACACACAGAATGAAAGAGAACTCCCAGGATCATGGGGCCCATCACCCTGCACTTAGGCAATAACAATAGCTAATATTTTTTGAAAACTTACACAGCTGCCAGGCACTGGGCCCAGTTCTTTCCATGCACTGCCCTATGAGACAAGTATTGTTACTATCTCCACTTTTATAGATAAGGAAAGTGAGGCATCAAGAGCTTAAGGAATTTGTCCAAAGTCCCACACAAACACATTCCCAAACTTGTCCACAGGCCGCAGCAGTCTACAGCTCCAGCCCCTTGGATTTTTTAGGGAGTCACCACCAAACTCACATCCATGAGGAGGCTCATTTCTGGCAGAACATCCCAGAAAGCTGGGAGCCAAGGAGAAATCTTTGAGCTGGGTGAGCTGAATCAACGGGTAAAGAAGAAAAGGGGGAACAAGCAGCAAGCCCACACTGGAAACTGAAACAGAACGTGGCAAATGGTTTCTAGATGTCTCCACTGCCAAGCGCTAGTCAGAACCTTCCGTCTGTGCCCAGCAAGATCCCTGGCCACACAGCAAATCCATGCTGCAAAGGGAACGTCCCCCTTGGGCAGCTCCCCGGAGGCACACCCTGTGGGATTATGCTGCCCGGATCTCCATCAGGAGTCTGAAGCAGTCTGCCTGAAGATGGGCTCCATCAGACAGTCTCTAAATGAGGCCCCGGCCCCAGGCAGACAGGGGCAGGGAGCCCTGAGTCACCCGAACCACCCAGCCTCCGCTACACTCTTTTTCCTTCTCTGAATTTTATGTGCAACCAGCAATCAAGACCAGGAAAAACAAGCAAAGCCTTACACATACGGCAAAATGCTGATTTGTCTATTCTATTAATAATACATAATCTCAGCAAATGCAAATGGTATTACACTCATCATTCCATAAAAAGTAGAATCCAAACTAAATGTTTCCATCTGAATTGATATTTCCACAGACGTCTCCATTAATGCAATTAATGCTGACTTTTTTAAAAGGGACTAACTGCCCTGTAGCGCCACACCTAAACCCAACAAAAATAACATCCAAAAAAAGGAATTATAAATGCCATCTTTTATTCTGCTATACTCTCCTGAAGTCTTAGCACAAAAATACCACAATCATAAATACTTTTGTCCCTTAATCAAATGCCTATCATCTCTTTTTTCTTTTCCTTTTTTTTTTCTTTTTTCCTCTCTCCTTTCTTTTTCAGGTCTCAGCATAATTCTAGAGCTAAAGTAGTAATAATCAACTTTAGATTCAGAATACATGCCAGGCATTCTGATTCCTTATCAACCACACCTATCGTTTTTTGTTTTTTTTTTTTCTTTTTGCGACAGAGCCTCAAGATGTCACCCTGGGTAGAGTGCCATGACATCACAGCTCACAGCAACCTCCAACTCCTAGGCTCAAGCAATTCTCCTGCCTCCACCTCCAAAGTAGCTGGGACTACAGGCACCCGCCACAACGCCCAATTATTTTTTGGTTGTAGCTGTCATTGTTGTTTGGCAGGCCCAGAATGGATTCGAACCCACCAGGCTCAGGTGTATGTGGCTGCCACCTTAGCCACTTGAGCCATACAAGCTGAGCCCATATGCCCTATCTTTTTTAGAGAAAAACAAAATAACCATGACTTTTACCTGCTGGAATGGAGAATTGATTTCCTAGTACTGACTTTAGAATAACACCACCAAATATGTAGAAGGATTTTGAAAAATAGTCACAGACACAGAAGATGAAGTAATTCTTTAGAAAACATAAATACAGACTTACATATCACCAAGAAATACTCCAAGATACTAAAGAAAATGGCTAAGTGATATACTTTATGAAAAGAAAAAAAAAATCACACATTTCCAGTATTAATAATAGACTAGGAAGGCTTCAGAAGAATACAGCACCAATCTTCAAAAAAAAAGGGAATTTAAGTATAATAAGGAAACATGTGAAAATAGAAGGAAAATCTAAGAACATGGGAAGGGTAAAAGAACCACAATGGAAAGCAAGACTGATTTATAAGAGAAAAACAAAGACTTAAGTAGATTTTTTTTTTCTGAAAAAATTCCAAAGAAATGTTAAATGGAACCTTTTGAGCACAAAAGAGAAACTGACTCTCCATAATTTATTTACTTAATTTGAACTGAATTTGGCCATCAAACAAGACTGAAAAACCTCAAATAAAACTATGTCTACACAGGCAAAGCGAAACGGAGAATTAAGGCAATCTATCATCCATGTTATCAGGGCCAAACGCTAGGACACTAGGACAAAGTATGAGTGTCTTTCAAGGAAACTATCCAGATTCAATTTAGTGGAGGACAGTTGCTACATTTTCTTCAGTGCTTTTCCTAAAATAGACCAACAATGATAAGGTTCATCAGAGCCGGTCCAGAAAGGTGTCTGCAGGTGGGCCAACCAACAAGGCTTGAGAAAACTGTAAAATTTTGAAAGATCAGTATGTCTATACAAATCATACAGCTCCCACCACATATGATATAATCAGACAACAGACAACATGGCAGATCAGAAACTCAAGTCAATATCTTCACGGCCTGCCCACTCTCCCTAGCTATTTCTCCTTCAAACCATAAAGGAAAAAATAAATGCAAAGACATTGTTACAACCAGAGTACCTACACACACAACAGATAAAAGCTGCTGTCATCTTTGTACTCCAAGTTCACTGTGAGACATTAGTTTTTGCAAAACAGAGAGTTTACTGCAATTGTCATTCAGAAAATACAAGAGCTAACATTTAGCAAAATGAACATCTGTCTCCTGTTTCACCACTTCCATTCCCCTAGTCTCCCCAGTAAAGAGAAAAAATTTACAAATTAAAGAACTAAACTATATGTTTAGTAGATTATGATTCTCAGACTTCTGGATTTCAGAGAGCTATAAAACTTCCCCCCAAATCAGAAAACTGTGTTAGAACTGCCCACTCTTAATTTTTCAAGTAAGATTGGTACATCCAAACTACAATATTGTCACCACTGCTTACAGAAAGGGCATCTTACCATCAGAAAGGAGGGAAGACCTAATTTCAAGGGGCAGAAAAAAGCATAATCCCTTCCATTTAACACACTTGGATTTCTGAAAAAAACAGCACACTATTTTTCTGATTTTGTTGCACACCAGTGAAAATGTCGCCATGACCCAGCACTATGAGAAACTGGTTTGAAGCAGCGGTTCTCTTAAGTGTGGGCTGTGGACCAGCAGCCACAGCATCCCCTGGGAATTTGTCAGAAATGCCAATAATCAAGGCCCCGCAACTCTGGGGCTAAAACTTAAGCAAATGCTGATTTAAAGAGCCCAACCTGTGAAAATATGGTTAATGTATTTTTTCCTAAACAAACCATGGCAAAACTTTAGTCTAAAATATATGGTATGGCAATGGGACAGAATATTTGGAACCAGAACTATCCCAAATCCAGAGATTCAATGTCCATAAACACCAGCAAACGACCTGCCACTTTTCCTTCCAACACACATTTCTGTGTCCTCCCACGCTGGGGCTCAGCATCACCGTCATCACTACCATCTTATAATCCTGACAGCCCTTAGGGAGGAGGGAGAGGCCTGACTTCTACTTAGCACCCCATTTTGCAGAGACCCACACTCAGCCTCCCAGAACCTACCCTCACAAACATGACCCAGACAGTTGGCCTCAGCCCTACCATGAACTGAGCAGGAAAGAGCAATTGGAAGACTTTCATGAGTTCTGTCCAGGGACAGAACAGACCCAGACCAGCAAGTGATTCGTGAGGGAGAGGGGTCTGGAAAATTCAGTGCCAAACTTTACCACTTTACCACAGCCTCGCCCCGGGCATCTGGGGCAGCGTCGCCCCAGACATCTTACATCTGGTTTCATTTTTACACCCGTTCCATTTTTCTTTCTCTAAAGGCTATAAAGTGGACACCACAATGGAGTAGGCTGGGGGGAAGAAGACAATTGTCTTCTTCTGTCTTCCCTCCGATACAATTACCCCGTGGAGAGCCACCAAGGCCACCTGCTCAGGCTACAGGTGGAGTCCCAGAGAACACCAGGAGGTGAAGATTGTGATGAGTGAAAAGCCCCCTTTGCTGCAAACAGATGGCAAAAGAACTCATCTGTGTTGTTAGGTCCCTGGCCTTGAGCCTCCCTCTTTGAACTGTCTGACCCAGCGTCACTGGTGAAACTTGCCCACTCTGATAGATTCAAACCTCCAGCAAGACTGATCTAGAGACATCAGCAGATGTTCAACCTTTCTTTCGGGGTTATTTTGATTCCTCACTATTATCAACAGCATGGGCAGAAGAGCCAGGTAGGACAGCGGTCCCCAAACTTTTTGGCACGAAGGCCTGGTTTCACGGAAGACAATTTTCCCAAGGGCAGGGCAGCAGATCTCACAGGAGGCGGAGCCCAGACAGTGATCCAGAGATAGGGACCAGCTATCAATACAGAGGGAGGTTTACTCCTGCTGTGCAGCCCAGTTCCTAAGAGGTCACAGATTGGTACCAGTCACAGCCTGGGGGGGCTGGGGACCACAGAGGTGAAACATCACTATCAATTAAAATCATTTAGAATATGTTTCTACTAAAAAACTCGCGGTGGTTTTTTTCCCCATTTACACAGACTAAATGAAGGGTGGATACAGTGGTGTCTCATTAAAGCACACACTGGATGGACGGTCTTGCCATCTTCCCCCGGGAGCCACATAAACCAAATGCTGACGGCCTTGGCGGCAGAAACACACACAGTGGTCGCACAGCTGCTTCTGCAAGACCACACAGATGGGAATCACAACATGAACTCACATCGTATAAGCACAGTCTAAAGCTCTAAGGTAAAGTTTAAGTTCTTTTTTAATGAAAGGCAGAAACGTCTAAGCTTGGGCTCTTGGCATTTCACCAAGGCTTAGCTATAAGCCTGGAATAAGAATGTAAGATGTGAAGGGCTAGCTGAGGCCATCGTGTCCCGGGAATGATTACTGAGAGCCTAGCCAGGCCCAACCACTCCATGAGCTGATGGGGTCAGGGGCTCCCCTGAAGTAGATGCAAAGCTTAATAAATTAACGAAATACATTAGATTTTTGAGCACATATTTCAATGTAAAAAGGGATCTATGAAGGCGGGGAAGGTACAGGCTTACCATGCACAGTCTAGAAATGTCACTGGCTCCTGGGGCCACCATACCATATCATTACACGCTGCTGCCTTTGGCAGTAAGGACAAATGCCAGAAAAGCAAGAGTGCGGGAAACTCTGCAGAGACGGGCTGAAGATGATCAATAAAAGAGAGCAGGGTGCAGAGTATTTTCCGACACAAAACTGAGGCCCAAAAATTCAGACTGCACCTAAGGTCCAGCACAGCTCTGCTGTCGGTCTCGACACTAAATGTGTGTCACTCTAGCTAAGAAAGAACTGATGCCGGCTGTCAAACACATCGTATCTACGTCCTACTGCCTTATCAGACTGGATGTGTCCTCCTTTGATTTGAGAAATAAACAACAAAAAATTTTATCAATTTACTTTCCCCAGGGAACAGCCCTTCAGAGATGTAATTTTTTTTCCCTGTGCATTGCTTCAGCTCTGTGAGACACATTTATCACAGAGAGACAGATAGGAGTCTGTTTTGAGCAGACGCCAAGAGTAACTCCAGACAGTATTCAGCTTTAGTCAGACTGGATTTTCCTTTAAATGTTTGGGGCCAGGGGCCAAGTCCCTGCAATTCCACCCCCGTGCCCATATGATCTTCAAACATTTTCACCAAACGCATGACCTTACTTACAAAACACAGACATATACATACTGAAGAAAATACTCGTAGTTAGGTGCACAGCCACACGTACACACACGCACTAGGAAATGGTATTTCTGGTTTATAACCACCATCAACAAATTCAAAATGGCTAATAAATTAAGAAAGAAATAAATAAATTAAGAAATATTTACCAGCAATATGGCAGGCCATTTAGTCTGATGAGCATTATGGGAAAAGTATTAAGAAAATAAAAAGGATACAGTATAGCAGTATTTCAAGTAATATGGATAACAAAGTATATTATATCCGTATGAGATATTATTCAACCTTAAAAAGGGACATATTAAGAAAAAGTATATAGTATAGCAATATTTCAAGTAATATGGATACCCATATAATGGATTATATCCATACAATGAAGTATTATTCAAACTTAAAAAAGAATGTAGTCTGACCCAAACTATACCACAATGCACCTAGAAGGCATTTATGTTAGCAGTGAAAAACCCAACCCCAGAAGAACACAGTATGATTCCACTTAGGAAGTACCAAGAATAGGCAAATTGTCAGAGACAGAAAGTATTAAACAGATTAGAGCAGTGATTTTCAATCATGCACTGTGAAAATTTTTAAAGATTAATTAAATTATTTTCAAAAGAAATTCAAAGCACAGTAAGTATATTTTCTTTTTTACTCTTTTTTTGATCAACATAATTTAAGTGTGCCTCAGAAGTTTAACTACAGACTCAAATGTGCCATGAAATAAAAAAAGGTTGAAAAACATTGGATTAGAAGTTACCAGGGGCTGGGAGTAGGGGACAGGGGAGTAACTGGGGACTTATTGCTTAATGGGGACAAAGTTTCTGTTTAGGATAATGAAACAGTTTTGGAAATAGGAGCAGCGGTTACACAACCTTGTTAATGTACTGAATGTCACTGAACCACACACTTAAAAATGGTTAAAATGGGGGTGGCCCCTGTGGCTCAGCGAGTAGGACGCCGGCCCCATATACCGAAGTTGGCGGGTTCAAGCCCGGCCTCGGCCGAACTGCAAAAAACAAAAAAAATAGCTGGGCGCTGTGGCGGGCGCCTGTAGTCCCAGCTACTCGGGAGGCTGAGGCAAGAGAATCGCTTAAGCCCAAGAGCTGGAGGTTGCTGTGAGCAGTGTGACGCCACGGTACTCTACCCAGGGCGATAAAAGTGAGACTCTGTCTCTACAAAAAAAAAAAAAAAAAAGGTTAAAATGACAACCTTTATGTTAGATACATTTCATCACAATTTAGAGAGAATTCCTATTTCCTTCTTTCCTTCTTTGCGATGCCATTTTCACCCCTCTCTCTCTTACCCCTCTCTCCCTCTCTCTTTCTAAAGCATAAATTTATACTTTTATATCCTAAAAAAAAAAAAGAAAACGAGAGAAAGAACTAACAACGTACAAAATATCATCAACTAGCATTCTCTAAATGGGATCTTTGAATTTACACCTCATTCATAAAACTACTTGGGAAAAAAAAAGATTTCAAGCTGCACAGAGGAAACATGCCTCCCGCTTGCCTCTGTCCTCTGTCCTAGCCCTTACCACAGGGTGCAGCCATTCTATTCACCTACTTACTGAGTCATACCGAAAAGTTCCCCTCCTACCAGTGAGTGAGTAGAAGCCATGTTTCCAGTGACAGGACCCTGAGGGTCTTGCTCATCTAACTCCCAGCACCTAGCTGAGTGCCTATTCAGGGAAGGTGTGGACTAAATATGTATAGAAGTAAATATTAATTCTCTTCAAATGAGTAAATGACACAAGTAAATAAGGCAAGAAAGAGACAAGAATGACAAAAGAGGGAAAAGAGACCCTATGTCAGTTGAAAAGGATGAGCACAGAAAGTGGCAGCGCATGGCCCTGTCGCTGTTGGGACCCAGAGGAGAACTCTGAGCTCCAGAGTCTGCAAAGCTTCCCCACCTGAACCTGAAGCCCCACACTGCACTGGATAGGAACACTTCTCAGGGAATAGATCTAAGATCATACCCATCTTTGGTTCCAAGCAATACTCGCACAAGCAAATGAAATGGACGATGCCTAAGGCTGGGCACAGTGACTCACACCTATAATCCCAACACTCAGGGAGGCAGAGGTGGGCGATCGCTTGACCTCACAAGAGTTTGAGACCAGCCTGAGCTACAAGGAGACCCCTCTAACCCCCCTGCCTCTAAAAGTAGCCAGGCTGGCTTGGCACCTGTAGTTCAATGGTTAGGGCACCAGCCACATACACCAAGGCTGGTGGGTTCGAGCCCGGCCTGGGCCTGCTAAACAATAATAAGTGTAACCAAAAAACAGCCGAGTGTTGTGGTGGGTGCCTGTAGTCACAGCTACTTGGGAGGCAGAGGCAAGAAAATCGCTTAAACCTAAGAGTTTGAGGTTACTGTGAGCTGTGACGCTACAGCACTCTACTAAGGGCAACATAGTAAGACTCTATCTCAAAATAAATAAATAAATATTTAGGGTGGCGCCTGTAGTTCAAGGAGTAGGGTGCCGGCCCCATATACTGGAGGTGGCAGGTTCAAACCCGGCCCCAACCCAAAACTGCGAAAATAAATAACTATTTTTTGAAAAATAAAAATAGCCAGGCATTGTGGCAGGCACCTATAATCTCAGCTACTCAGAACGCTAAGACAAGAGCATCACTTGAGCCCAAGAATCTGAGGTTGCTGTAAGCTATGATACCACAACACTCTACCAAGGATGACAAAGTGAGATTCTTGTCTCAAAAAAAAAAAAAAGAAAGAAAGAAATGGACAATGCCCGGAGCATTCCTAAGCATCATGGCTGTGGTATCTCAAACACAACATTCAAACACTAGAGAACCAACAGCCATGCTCCTATGGAGAAATTTTGTTTTTATTTTCCCCAGAAGATGTCTCTTGGGTGAGGGAAAAGTACCCAGACTGTGAACTACCATAAAACACTCAAGATAAAACTCACCTACATAGATAATCCTGTTCAACTTCACAGCCAGCCAGAAGTGGGGAATCAAACCTCCTCCCCGAATTAACACTCTGCTCTTCCTCCGGCCTCAGACGCAGCCTGCACAGTAGGAGCTGGTGATTCCCTGGGCTCAGGACCTCAGGGAACCTTCCAGAAGGGGTTACCTTGAAATAATGAAGTTGGGAGTTGTAGAGGACAGAGCCACAGTCAGACAAGACAAGGCTGTGAGACAGCACAGCAGACAGAGCAGGGACAGACAGGCTGGACGTGGTCACCACAGACCCTCCAAGGTGCCTGTATGTCCAGCTCAGGAGGGAGCCGATGGCGACGGAAGGAACGTGAAGGGTGGCAGGGCCTGGTGTGACGTCCAGGGGCTCCTTCCCCCGGCAGTGGGAGTTTCGGGGGGAACGGGTGACAAAATCCTGCTTTGACCCAGTCCCTCACCTGCCTCAAAAGGCCCAAGAAGCCGACTTCACCTGGGCCGCCGGGGCAGGACCCAGGCTCCCTCCGCCATCACCCCCCCAGCCCCGACACAGTGGAGAGATCTGGAAAGGACAAGAGAGAGAGGCTGGGGGACGGTGGTGCAAGAGGACTGACGGCAGACAGGGATGTGAGAATGCGGGGACAGCCGAGGAGAATCACCACGGCGCGGGGACAGCCGAGGAGAATCACGGTGCGGGGACAGCCGAGGAGAATCACCACGGTGCGGGGACAGCCCAGGAGAATCACCACGGCGCGGGGACAGCCGAGGAGAATCACCACGGCGCGGGGACAGGTGAGGAGAATCACCACGGCGCGGGGACAGCCGAGGAGAATCACCACGGCGCGGGGACAGCCGAGGAGAATCACCACGGTGCGGGGACAGCCGAGGAGAATCACCACGGCGCGGGGACAGGTGAGGAGAATCACCACGGCGCAGGGACAGCCGAGGAGAATCACTGCACGGGGACAGGTGAGGAGAATCACGGCGCGGGGACAGGCGAGGAGAATCACCACGGCGCGGGGACAGCCGAGGAGAATCACCACGGCGCGGGGACAGGCGAGGAGAATCACCATGGCGCGGGGACAGCCGAGGAGAATCACCACGGCGCGGGGACAGAGGCAGCAGAGAAGGCAAAATGGAGACTGGAGGAGGCGCTGAGGGAGCCTGGGCGGCAGAGCAGGGGCCCCGACGCAGGGTCCCC
This sequence comes from Arctocebus calabarensis, assembly GCA_963573935.1. NCBI lineage: Eukaryota > Metazoa > Chordata > Mammalia > Primates > Lorisidae > Arctocebus > Arctocebus calabarensis. The sequence goes on along the minus strand of CAUYON010127852.1, from coordinate 10,244 downwards.
GACGGCAGGAGTCCCTCTCTAGAGGACAGGAGCACTTGTGCAGGTCAGAGAAGCGAAATGGCCACAAGTGGCCCGAGCTGGCCTCAAAGCAGGGACCGAGCGTGTGAGAGAACGAGCAGGGCCCGGGAGACCACGTATGGACAAGCAGGGCACAGACGCACTACCAGCCTGGGGCGGCCCAGAATCCAACAGCTTAATTTCTTTAAGAAAATCCTTTTCCAGATACTAACGTGTATTTTCTTCTACGGTCCTTACTGGTTCACCTTTTACTAATATCTGGAATTTCCTGTGGCGTCTGGTGGGCTGTGATAGTTCCTAAGAAGATTTGGAACTGCTTCCCCGTGGGATGGGGCCTCTGTGGTCTTCACCTGAGCGAGGAAGAATCGTCGTGACCAAAGCGCGGCCGTGCGCATGCGCAGGGCGGAGGGCGTGAGAAACACATTGAGTTGTTCCCCCAACTGGTCAACCCCTACTCCCAGAGCCACTCCATTTATGCACAACCTCGAGTTGTACCTTTGAGGAAGAAGTCTTGAGTGTCTCCTCTGTGCCAGGCACCCTTGCCGGCTGCATCGGTGTACATGAGGCAGACACCATCATTGCCTTCTCCCCTGCCAATCTCCAAACATTCATAGATGAGTGCAATTTCAATATTTGGAAATTCATAAACAACTTTAAAGGGCTGGTAAATTATCGCTAAGCAGTCGTGTTGGACCTGATTAAAAAAAAAATTACTTGTCATAAACATTTAACTACACGAGCCAATATTAAAGGTAAGTGTTTGCTCTTTTGAGTAGATTAAATAATAGGTCTGCCTCATGTTGATACCATGAGTTTGTTCAGCAAACTGATTCACAGACACTGGCTCCAACGAACTTCAGCCTACCAGCCTTGACTGTCACCTGGCATTGCAAATTTATAGGGGTTTTGGTTAACGAGCTTTTACTGCGATCTCTAACATTGGTGCTTATAGAGCAAGATAATTACAGGTGTTAATTGTTCAGCGTTTGTATCTGCCAGACTGTGACTAATTTTTTAAGATGGCTGCTTATGACTGTGGGCATGTGAGTCAACACACAGACACTCCAAGCAAACACTGTGGCTAGCTCACTCCTGCCTCCAGACTGAACATTAAAATGGTGTACATTAGGCCTGGAAAATGGTGTTTTCTACAAAGAACATAACACCAAGGCTCACTAGTCACAGCAACAGTTTTCCTGGCCCTATATCTGCACTGGAGACATCTTACAAAGCCCTGATATCTCTGACCATGCTAGTGACTTAAATTTACAGCTGCAAAATGAGCTGGTTGGACTGGAGCCAGCTGTAGATGTCCCCAAAGGGGGAACTGAGAGCACCTATATTCAGAATTCCAAAAGCCCCAACAGAAACCATATATTCACCCATAATATGATGGCATAGGGCAAAGCATCGTAGGCTTGGGACTAGAATTACGTCAACTCAGTGTACAGTGGCCATGGTGACACACCCAGAAGCCCTTTCCAGCAGCTTAGTCACTTCCTTACCGATAAAAATATAAAGGAAATGAATGAATGCATAAAAATACAATTTTCTTGGTTCTTGTGAGTTAAAACTTGATCTCCATGTTCCTTCTGTTAAAACTCCACGATTCCAACTTCCATAGGAAGTTATTCATTCCAATCTTGCACAGCCCTGTGCAAAACATAATTAACAGTTAACAAATACTTTTCTTTCTTAGCTTTCCTACACCCATTTAAATCTTTGCTACTAATTACAGGTATATCTATTTATAAGGTGTGTGTATTTCCAGAAAGACTCAGATGCAGGGCTCGGCGCCTGTGGCTCAATGGGCTAAGGCGCCAGCCACGTACACATGAGCTGGCAGGTTCGAATCCAGCCCGGGCCCACCAAACAACAATGACGGCTGCAACCAAAAAATGGCCAGGCATTGTGGCGGGCGCCTATAGTCCCAGCTACTTGGGAGGCAGAGGCAGGAGACTTGCTTGAGCCCAGGAATTGGAGGTTGCTGTGAGCTGTGATGCCGCGGCACTCTATCCATGGTGACAGCTTGAGGGTGTGTCTAAAAAAAAAAAAAAAAAAAAAAAGACTCAGATGCCGTTATCTGTTGTGTGTCAATATTAAGCAAAAGTCTGGATTGGCTCGATTAGCAGTTTGTCAATTTCCCACTCTTAGAAAAACTTATGTAACTAGATAGACACCCATTTTTGTCTCTTTGACAAAACAGACAGGAAAGCAACAGGAAAGTTTTCGATTGGCCCCAATGCAATCAACTGTCACAAAACACCACCCAGCTGGGAAGCCATGTGTCTTCCAGCATCAGCCCTTTGATGCCTATTACAAGGGAGCATTTGAGACACTGGGAAGGGGAGAAAAAAACCCTTGAAAATCACTCAGTGGTTAGGGCACCAGCCACGTGCACCAGGGCTGGTGGGTTCAAACCAGCCCAGGCCTGCTAAACAACAATGACAAGAAGAACAAAAATAACCAGGTGCGCCTATAGTTCCAGCTACTTGGGAGGCTGAGGCAAGAGAATCGCTTAAGCGTAGGAGTTGGAGGATGCTGTGAGCTGTGATGCCACAGCACTCTACCCACCAGGGGGACAGCTTGAGACTCTGTCTCAAAGAAAAAAAAAAGTTCAATGTATTATATAATATAGTTGATTACAATAGAGATTATTATTAATAATAAACTATTAGTTTAAAATAGGTTGCATTTTTTCCCAACAAAATTACTTTCAAATGCACAAACACAGAGCTTTTCATCCCCACTCTCTGCAGGGATTACATGGTGCACCCTTTCATAAATAAAAAAATCTCTTAACAAACCAATTCTGAATCCCAGATTTACGTTCAGTTGTAAAATTAGATGCTTTATATAAGATCTGTTCTCATCAATATGTGGAGAGACAATGTTTTTGAGGGCCTACTCTGCCAAGTGCTGGGCTAAGAAACACCATTAATTATCTTGTCTAATCCCCACAGTTTAGAGTGGGATCTATTATCACCTTTATCCAAGAAACACGCGTAGGCACAGAGCAGGGACATGCCACATTCCTGTCCCATGAAGGGCTGAACAAGGTCCACCTGAAGCCACCACTGGTGTTCTCAGTTACTCTGCAATTCTGCAGGGCAGATGTCCATGTGAACACAGGATGATGGGCAGGTGACAGCTTGTCATAAATCACTTTCCAACATCAGCCCTCAACCTTTCCTTGCACCTGCCCACACTGGTCCTCTGACCACAATGTTACGACTTTTTCTTCCTCCCAGATAATTCCACACAGTTGGCTCCTTGGTCCTTTTCTATAATAAACAGACCAACATTAAATTGCTTAGGAAGGTAATGTGAGCAAAAATAAGCAAGTAAAACCAAAAAGCCCACGACTTCTGCCCAAGCATCCACGCATGAGACCTCCCCACCCCTCTCTCTCCAACTGGTGCTCCCAAATCCAAAATGATCCCAAAGGGGCAGACGTGACTGCCTTGTGACCCTTCTACCCCACTCCTGTACCCCGATCCCCATTTCAGACAGTCATCTCTCCCCGGCTTCCCCATTCTAGGACTCGCATTGTGACAATGTAACTGGTCTCCTTGATACCAGTCTTTTTTTTTTTTTTTTTTTTTAGACCGTCTCACTTTGTCACCCTTTATACAGTGCTGTGGCATCATAGCTCACAGCAACCTCAAAACTCCTGGGCTTAAATGATTCTCTTGCCTCATCCTCCCAAATACCTGGGACTACAGGCACCCACCACATGCCTGGCTATTTTTATCGACAAGGTCTTGCTCTGGCTCAGGCTGGTCTCCGAACCTGTGAGCTCAGGCAATCCACCCGCCTCAGCCTCCCAAGTGCTGGGATTACAGGCACGAGCCACTGAGCCTGGCCCGACCCCAGTCTTATATTTACCAACCATAGCACCGAAGTGGACTTTCAAACACACGAAAAGACTTATCATGTTTGTTCTTCAACTCCCCACTGACAGGATAAAACCAAACCACTAAGTGTGACATAAAGTCCCTGACAACCATAGCCTTATTCCAGCTTCTTCTCTCACTGATGCCTGTTTGTGCCTGGACCCTCAAGCAGACCCCATACTTGTTCACCCTCTGTGTCTTAGGTCCAAGTTGGGCCACCTGCCTGGAAGCCCCCTCTTCTTTGCTCAGCTAGTAAACTCCTACTCCATGCCTCAGACCCAGAACACCACCTCCAGAAAGCCTTCCTTGACTCCCCCAGGCAAACTCAGAGACACCATGATCTCCTTACAGGAGTCCCCCCTACCTCCAGCCCTCTTGGGAGCCCCCATGCCCTACCGGCCTCTCCACACTGTCACATGGATCCTTCCCCAGAAAAGGATGCTCCCTGCTGGGTGTCTCTGTACCTCAGCTCCCTGCATGGGCCCAGGCACAAGTAGGGCTCAGACTGATTAAACAACCATTACCAAAGACAACACACATTGTTAGGAAAGAAAATCACTGCTACTATAATTTACCGAGGCAGGATCAAACATGGAATCTGATTTGAACTTTTTCTATTATAAAATATTCTACAAGGGAGAGAGGTGAAAACAGGAACAGAATTCCTAGACCAGAGATTTGCCCAGAAAGAAGAGAGGGATCAAACAAGAAGCCACCGTCTGACGCTGGGTAAAGGGTGTGAATCCCCACCCACAAAACACACAGCCCCCAGTGTGGATTCCACAGGGATAAAGTCACATCTCAAAATACACCCAGCCCAGGAATAGAAATTTCTCTAAACCTTCTCCATTCCATGTTATGTAGTATTTAGTAGGATTAATGGCTGTGTGACTAGAGGTTATTAAGGAAAAAAAAAACTTTAAACTACATGAAGTCAAAGAACAAATGATGGCCCTGAATGTAAATTAGGAAGCCTGTGTAGCCTCCAAACGCCACACTGCTCTTCTGAGATCTTTCATCTTCCAGTGACACAAGCTTTAGTCAAATAATAAAAGAGTAAGGCAGATACTCTTCTCCTGACTCAGCCCTCCGTCTGACTGCTCAGACTTCAGACACGCAGCAAGAAGCAAGTTCATGGTGAAGTTTAAATAGCAAAGGCATTTGCCATCATCAGTCTTTGGACTGCACTCGAAAAACTTTCTAATGGATGCTGCTCTGTTAGAGAACTGCTTCCAAAGACTGTCTTGTAAAAGTAAAATAAAACCCTTGTCACTGCCTTCAAATTCTGAGTGAAACACTTGCCTGCCTAGACATCACCCTGAAATTATTTCCTAAATTTCCTAAATTCCTGAAGTCATGACATCCATGTGCAAATCTCAAGTCTCCTTATAGGCACGCATTTACATTTATAAAGTCACTGAGAATACTGAATTAGCAAACATTGCCCTAGGGGAAAATACAGGACCAGGTTCCTACAGGCCTCTGGTCAGCTAATCCATACGTAAGCTTACTTTACATGTGCTTCTCTTTAAAGACACTTTGTTTAATATATGACAGCTCTGATGGCCATTCCAGAAAAAGAGTTCCGAAACTGCTTTGAAGAATAGACTAGGTACTGGCATCGGTGCACAGCTTCCCAAGGGGAGGACCTCAAAGATGACCAGGGTGATATTCAGCCACGAGGTATGCAGCACATTTTCTAGGACAAGTTCATGAACTTAATTATCAGACCTCCTATACAGTTGATTTGTTAGCCGTGAACTCATAGTCACCAACACCATAACCCAACGTCTGAACAAACCTTCTGTAACACATTTCTCCAAAGGCTTCTTACACTTAGGAACGCTACACAGCCATTAAAAATTCCATACAGGACCATTTTAAACAGTAAAATTACTCACAGAAAAGCATAAAAACTGGGCACTAACCAGACCACAAAAAGGACGCATTTAGGGCATGAGAGCTGAAACAAGAAATCAAAGCGCTACCTGTTGTGACCTCACTTGGGGGCGTGCATGTTGGGTGACTCACCTCTGCACATATGTGCAAATGATCACAAAAGCACCTCCAGTACTGTTTGGGCGGTTATAAATTAAGTTTTAGTGAGAAGGTGAATTCGCAAATACAGAACCCATGAAAAATGAGGGAGGACCGTAGTTTGGTTTACATTTACAACATTAATGTTACTTACTGCCAAACCTTCTCATCCCAGCAGTGAGTAGCATTTATCCATGGACACATGAAACAATTAATAGAAAAAGAGACCAAAAAATCTCCATGTATTTCATGAGGAGATGTATTTCCCAAAAAATTCTACATTCTCCTTTTAATATATTTATCAGAATTTATAATGTCTTCATTTTATTCATATGTGCAATAGTTATCACAATGATAACTCAACACAAGAATTTTTAAAATATTTAGACCCTTATATCCACAGGAAATTTAATTTAAATGTATGTACATATTGGCTCAGCGCCTGTGGCTCAACGGGCTAAGGTTCGTTATACACCTGAGCTGGCAGGTTCGAATCCAGCTCAGGCCCGCCAAACAACAATGATGGCTGCAACCAAAAAATGGCCGGGCGTTGTGGTGGGCAACTGTAGTCCCAGCTACTTGGGAGGTGGAGGCAGGAGACTCATTTGAGCCCAGGAATTGGAAGTTGCTGTGAGCTGCGATGCCACAGCACTCTATCCAGGGTGATAGCTTGAGGCTCTGTCTCAAAAAAAAAAAAAAAATTGTATGTACATATTTTTTCAAAGACAAATATAATACACCAGGATAAAATTCTGTGGGAATAGGATATGAATCTAAAGGAGAAAAAAAATAATTGAGGTAGAAATTCTTGTGGTTAAGGAAGAGCTTATTCTGGTGCTTTTTAAATGGATAATGGTGGGTACCAAGTCTCTATGGCATTTAGATTCCTCTGGTTACATTTAAAATAATGATGTAACTGTTTCATCTAAAGATGCCAATATTTACAGTAAGCTAGAAATAACATCCTTTGCCACTCTTAAGTTATGATGAGAAATTCTGGCTATCAACTCAAAGCGTGGGAGGGGGCAGATTTACAAAATTACAACTTTAAAAAATTACTTTAAGGATCAGGAGAGCAAAAGGCTCTGAAAAAGCTGCCCCTTTAGACTCTTCAGAGGGAAGGCCAGCAGGCTGTGCCAGTAGAGTTCAGCTCTTCACATTTTTCAAGAGAAGCTGGAAATCTGAATTTTTCTACGTATGATTAACCTAAAGGTGTTTTTTTTTATTTGTTTTTTGGTGTTTTTTTTTAATATGCTGGTTCAAAAGATTGAAAACAATGTGCTGGCCAGACGGAACACATCTACAGGCCAACATTTTTCCTGCTCCTATGGCTCTAAGCAACACACTCATCAACTTTTCTGGACATTTCAAGGAGATCCCCTCTTCCCAGAGACCTTCACCAAGCCTCCCTTGCCCACCAGGCACTGGCCTAGGCGCTGGGACCTCAGAGGTGGCCATAACACCTGCCCTGCCCTCAAGGAGGACACAGCCTGATTTGTGACACAGTCTGTCAAAGGCAGCACTAGAGTTGGGGCCTGTGGGTACATGGCCACAGGATTACTGCTCAGGCAGATCAGGAGTAAATGTTTTATCTGTGAAGGCTTGAGGGGTAAAGAGAAGACAGGACTCTACACTGGTGACATGTCAAGGGCGACGAGGCTGGAACAGCCAACAGGCCCAGAGATCACGGCTACCCTTGAACACGTGAAAGAAAAGAACACCCACAGCGAGATTAAAAACCAGCCCCACTCCTCATTTTCAGTTTGTTATGTTAAAAACAGGCAGATGATGGAAATAAACCATTGAGACAAAATCCAAAAATAATCCGAACTGGGTGCCAAAGCTCATATAAAAATCCTTATTTTAATCACTTCTGTAAGGCAGCTGAAAGGTATAGACACCAAAACTCAGCTTGTGAGGCAATCAACTGAATCTGCTTCTTTGCAAGATTAATTAGAACTGAGATTACCAATGGCTGCAGAGAAGCTGGGTCAGTGGATGGGGCCGGGTGGAGATGACAGATAAATTGTTTTAAAAATCACACAAACACAGCTGCAGGCCCAACACAGAGACGACGCATAAAATCTGCTTCCTCCTTGTCCCAGCGTTCAGTTGCTATCGGGGTGACTCTTGAGTTAAAAGCTCAAAGCACACATGGACAGCCTGCTCTGCAGCCATGGCCATGGTCCGGTGTGGCCCGGTCTATAGACCTGAGCCAGTGACAGGTGCAGCTGGACGGTCACTGTTGATCTTAGCTCAAATAAGCTCTTCAGGCGCTCATTGAGGGCAAACACAAGGATCTGGCCGGCCGCAGTCAAAACACCAGAAATACACATAAGAAGAAAACCAGTAAGAAGAGATCAAATACTATCTCACAAGGTCCCTAGGCCACAGGGGGCCTGCAAGAAAAAAAGTCTTCTCCAGTACAGGCAATCCCCAGGTTTCAAATGAAGATAGGTTCTGTAGGTTTGTTTTGAAGTTGAATTTGTATGTAAGTTGGAACAGGTGCACTTAGCTATTACCTGTAATAGCCTTCCTAAGTACAGGCCGTACATCAGTCAGATGTTTATAACTCGGAGACTGTCTGTATTGGGGAGCTACTTTTTTGATTATTATTATTATTTTTTTTTTTTTTGCATACAGCAAAGAGATTAAGCAGGAGACTTATGAAATTCAAGGTCAGAGAACCTGAATGAGCCGATTACTGCTGGGCAGAACCCTGAGAGGGAGAAGGCTCCACCTCCAAGTTCACAGAGGAATGGTGGGAGATTATGCAGCAATTGCAGGCAGTAGAGACAGAACTGTCCTTCCCCCCAGACCACGTGGCCACCTACCAAATTCTGCTGCAGACTTCAGGTTAAGGAGATCCAGATTGGGGGCTGATACATACTTAAAAACCAACTATTCCACAGCAAGTTATCCCCCAAAGCTGACACAGGTAAAGCTGACACAGCCCCCATTGCACTGGGTTTCGGTAGCCCTGAATTTCACTCCTATCCTGGTGGCCCTGGTAAGCCACTTGATCTACTCTATCTCTCTTTCTACTCACACAGGGAAAAGTTATACAAAAACTTAATTAACCCAAGGATGAAGGGCTCAACTGCATCAACTGCAACTTGAACTTTACCATGGACACACAATGTAACCTAATCATCTATGCCCTCATATTAATCTGAATTTTTTTTTTTTTTTTTGTAGAGACTGAGTTTCACTTTATCACCCTCGGTAGAGTGCCGTGGTGCCACACAGCTCACAGCAACCTCCAGCTCCTGGGCTTAGGCGATTCTTTTGCCTCAGCCTCCCAAGTAGCTGGGGCCACAGGCGCCTGTCACAGCCCCTGGCTATCTATTTGTTGCAGTTTGGCCGGGGCCAGGTTTGAACCCGCCTCCCTCGGTATATGGGGCCAACACCCTGCCCACTGAGCCACTCTATTAATCTGAATTTTTAAAAACATAAAATTTTTAAAAAAACTTAAAATTAACAGATACACTCAGCAGTCCTCCTCTTCCACCATCTCATTCTCCTCTTTCAGCAATTTCAATGCCTATGAAATCCCCTGGACATACCACATTTTGATTTTTACAGGATACTTCGTCCGTGTGGATCAAGAATGCCAGGAATCCTACAACTGCTTCGGGAGGGAAGAGACTCAAAACTCAGGGAAATGCACTTACATGTGGATCTCAAATGTACCATTAAACACCAAAGTACAGGTCCTGGAGCTGAACTGGCTCCATTTCCCCATCTGTGAAATGGGAATAAGCAGAGCCTACGATACAAGGTGGTCATAAGTCAATGAGCAACTACCGGCAAAACACTTAGAACAAAATCTGACAGAAAGCACCATTGTAAATAAACCTAACTGTTCTATTTACCATGGAGAAGCAGCCACAAAGTACATCTCAGCCTGGCTCCCTCCCAGCCCCCAGGGAGCAGCCCCTGGGCCCTGTCACAAACTATACATAGCAGCTCCCCCGCCTCTACAACACAGCTCAGGCCTCCTCACTGGGGACCCTCATGCCAGCCTTTCCTCTCTGGCAGTAGGGCCCTTGGGCTTCAAGCCCCTGCCCCAGACGTCAAGGTCAGTTTCTAAGCCCCATCTGTGCTCAGATCCTGACTATGAACTAACATTATCAAATTTTTGGCCTCTCCGCCTCCTCCTCGGCAGTGTCGGTGGTGTGGCAGCCAGCTGAAGAGCCAGCGGGCTGGATGACAGGCAAGGAGGGGGACCTCCAACCTCCACCAGAGGCTCCAATTGCCAAAAAGGCTGGACAACTGCTGAGGAGACACCTG
>CAUYON010127850.1:0-18588 GCA_963573935.1 Arctocebus calabarensis | reverse complement strand
TTTAGCAAGACTACAAAAGACACAGTGGAGGGCACCAAGAATGAAGGCATGCCAGCATCAACAACTCTGAACACAAGTCATGTGAATATTATATTGAAGTAAGGGAAAAGGTCTCATATTCAATAAGATGAGTCAAGTTTTATAGGTGAAGGAAAGGCGTTTATTTTCCTGGGAGGTCTGTAGGTCTGGCTTGATTTGACACTGCCAGAGCTGGAGTCTGTGTATTTCTAGAACAAAGCAGAGTCCAAGTGAACTTGGGCACTCCACGGCCAGGAGACACTTTCAGGTATAGGATTTATGGATCCAAACAGAGTCAAAGGGTCTGTTTCCAGAAATGGAAGTATCATGTCTATGTGCACAGAGATATCAGGAGATTATTATGCTGAAAAGACATACCATAAGTGGAATCCACAAGATTGGAAAATTCCTTAGGGAGAAAATTTGATACTCAAGTGTCTATACTAGGATTCTTTAGTTAGAATAATTTCAAGATATAGGATGGTGATAAACGCAGGAGAGGAGTTCATGATGACTGCAGGAATTCCAATAAACGTAGGAAAACAAGATTCCCAAAATCTCAAAGATCAGATGCACAGCTGAGGCGGCAGGCAGACTCCTGAGAAGCAGAGAAAAAGGGAAACCCTTAAAAGCTCTGAGCTTTTAGTCTTAGATCTTAGTCAAGCTGGGCCTACTTCCAGATCCTCAAAGTCCTCCACTAAAAGGGCTTCAAAATCCCTTCCTAAGAATCACCGTTTAATTGTGAATATTCCAGATTCGGAGACACCACAGATTGTATAACCACTAACTTAATGATAATCTTCTTTTGAGAGGAATAACAGAGAACTTATGTTAAGTGAATGTATTGACAAGACACGTCCAAATCCAAAAGCAGGAAACATATGCATTTTAGAATTGAAGAAATTAGCTAAGTGGTTAGAACACTGGCCTTGTAAACTAGAATCAAAGAAATTGCATGTTTACAAAATTTTTTAAAGTTTGGTTTCAAGATCCTTAAAGGCAGCCGGGTACAGTGGCTCATGCCTATAATCCTAGCACTCTGGGAGGCTGAGTCGAGTGGATTGCCTGAGTTTAGGAGCTGGGGACAAGCCTGAGCAAAAGAGACCCGTCTCTAAAAAAATAGAAGGGCACTGTGGTGGGTGCCTCTAATTCCAGCCACTTGGAAGGCTAAGACAAGAGGATCTCTTGAGCTCAAGAGTTCACCACAGCACTCTACAAAGGGCAACAAAGTGAGAATCTGTCTCAAAAAAAAAAAAAAAAATCCTTAAAGGAGCTAAGAAGTCACTGCATTAAAGAAATCAGGTGGTGCTTGTGGCTCAGTGGGTAAGGCACCAGCCCCATATACAGAGGGTGGCAGGTTCAAACCCAGCCCTGGCCAAACTGCAACAAAAAAATAGCCAGAGAAAGCAGTAGGGGTGGGACTCTAGGTTAGGCAGTGGGGTCTAAATGTTATGCTATATTAAAATCAAAATGTTATAAAAAAAAAAATAGACGGGCATTGTGGCAGGCACCTGTAGTCCCAGCTACTCGGGAGGCTGAGGCAAGAGACTTGTCTAAGCCCAAGGAGTTGGAGGTTGCTGTGAGCTGTGACGACATAGCACTCTACTGAGGGTTAATAAGTGAGACTCTGTCTCAAAAAAAAAAAAAAAAAGAAACCAGTTTAAGTTCGTTTCATCTACTAGTACCATTCAATCATTGACATGGGACTTTGTTTCCCAAGGAATATCTTTTCAACTCACAGTCCTAGTGATCCTCAGAAGAGACTTGAAACCACAAGGAATTCAATGGGATGCAGGATGGCCACCTTCCCAATTCCTCACTGAAAACCAGCATTTCTCAGAAACTGGGTGGCTGGATTGCAGCTATTTAAAGCTCTTTTTTTTTTTTTTTTTTTTTGAGACAGAGCCTCAAGCTGTCACCCTGAATAGAGTGTTGTGGCATCACAGCTCACAGCAACCTCCTATTCCGGGGCTCAAGCGAGTCCCCTGCCTCCGCCTCCCAAGTAGCTGGGACCACAGGTGCCCACCACAACACCTGGCCATTTTTTGGTTGCAGCCATCATTGTTTGGCGGGCCTGGGCTGGATTCGAGCCCGCCAGCTCAGGTTTACGTGGTTGGCGCCCTAGCCCATTGAGCAACAGGCGCCGAACCCTATTTATGGCTCTTTAGGGGACTGCACAGGAAGAAAAGCCTTATCTCCAGTCTATAAAAGAACCAAGATGACAGGCTGGAAATAATTTAGCACCAAAAGGTGTAAAATCTCAATTAGCCAGCATTTGGACCAGGTGCCTGTAGTCCTGGCTACATGGGAGGCTGGGGTAGGAGGATTGCTTGAACTCGGGAGTTAGAGGTTACTGTGAGCTAGGCTGACAAATGGCATCCTAGCCTGGGTAATATAGTTAAACTCTGTCTCAAATAACAAAAAATATATATATAAGCACTCAGTCTTTAATAAGAAATAATGGTTCTTACTATACCATGAAATTCTAAAGCACAGCCCAACAGCCACATTTGGCTAATAGATCTATTTTGGTTGATCCATCCAGTGATTTTTCTTTTTTAAATCTGAATGAGTTACTTATATTTACAGATTGGGAGATTTCACATAAAAATCTAGATTTGGGGCTCGGCACCTGTGGCTCAAGTGGCTAAGGCGCCAGCCACATACACCTGAGCTGGTGGCTTCGAATCCAGCCCCACCTGCCAAACAACGAGGCTGCAACCAAAAAATATCTGGGTGTGGTAGGTGCCTGTAGTCCCAGCTACTTGGGAGGCCAGGGCAGGAGAATTGCTTGAGCCCAGGAGTTGGAGATTACTGTGAGCTGTGATACCATAGTACTCTACCCAGGGAGACAGCTTGAGGCTCTGTCTCAAGAAAAAAAAAAAAAATCTAGATTTGGGGCATTCTTGAAAATGAGAAGATCTGGCCATACTGGGCACACTGCTGCTTGGCAGCAACTCACTCTAGTGGAGAGGGCGGCATCTTTCTTTTCTTTCTTTTTCTGAGACAAGGTCAAATTCCGTAGCCCAGGCTAGAGTGTCGTGGAAAAATCACAGTTCACTGCAGCCTGGAACTCTGGGCTGGAGCAATCCTTTTGGCTCAGTCTCCTGAGTAGCTGGGGCTATAGATGCCTACCACTGCCAAGCTTTTCTTTTCTTTTCTCTTTTTGAGACAGAGTCTCACTATGTCACCCTGGGTAGAATGCCATGGTGTCACGGCTCCTAGCTATCTCAAACTCTTGGGCTTTAGTGATTCTCTTGCCTGAGCCTCTCAAGCTGGAACTACCACAATGCCTGGCTATTTTTTGGTTGTAGTTGTCAATGTTGTTTGACAGACCTGGGCTGGGTTTGAACTCACCAGCTCGTGTATGTGGCTGGCGCCCTAGCCGCTGAGCTACAGAAGCTGAGGCCACTGGCTGGGTTTTTATTTATTATTAGTATTATTTATTATTTTTTTTTTGAGACAGAGCCTCAAGCTGTCACCTGGGATAGAGAGCTGTGGCATCACAGCTCACAGCAACCTCCAATTTCTGGGCTCAAGTGAGTCTCCTGCCTCCACCTCCCAAGTAGCTGTGACTACAGGCGTCCACCTCAACGCCTGGCCATTTTTTGGTTGCAGCCATCATTGTTGTTTGGAGGGCCCAGGCTGGATTTGAACTCTCCAGTTCAGGTGTATGTGCTGGCGCCTTAGCCGCTTGAGCCACAGGCGCCGAGCCTTTATTTATTATTTTTTAGAGATGGGGATCTCCCTATGTTGCCCAGGCTGCTCTTAACCTCTTGGCATTAAGAGACCCTTCCACCTCATCCACCGGAGTCACTGGGATTACAGGCTTAAGTCACCATGCCCAGCAGCATTTTTCTTTAGATGGAGCCTGCACTCCTGTTTCCCATACTTTCTAAGTGACTAACTTACTCATCTTACCTGCTGTAGATTTCTGAGCTGTCAGTATCTTTTATAAAGCAAACAGAAAGAAATGTGGCTCTTAATCAGCTTCCTGATGTGATGTTTTGATGGGATAACTGACAACTGAGTTCGATTAGAGCTCATGTTTACTCCCTTCCTCACCCACCTGTGAGTCTTTTGAGTTGGGGTTCCCGACCTGGAACGTCCTCCCATTGATCTTCCAAATCACAGCCAGCTCACATCAGCCTCCTTCCAGATGTATTCAGCAACTCCAGCTGACTGCCCTCTCTCCCTCCTCTGAACAGCCTCTATTTCTCACTGGGGCACTTTGCTTTGCATTTTAGTAGACTTTGCATTTTGCATTCACTGGTTCAGGTGAGTACAAACTAGAAGATGCGGGAATGGGGCTTCTACCTGCCTGCGTCCCTTCGGAGGGCAAGCGGATATGATGCTGAGCACCAAAGATGTTAGAAGGACGTTTATGAAACACGTCGCTTAGAGGTATATGGTTAACAGGGAGGCAGTGCAGCGGTATGGCTGAGCCTAGCCTGGGGAGTTCAGTTTCCGACAGTTCCATTTATTGTGTGGCTACGGTAAAGTCTCTGGCGCTTCAGTTTCCTCACTATAATATGTGGAGAAGACCATCAAATGCAATACTATGAAGATTCAATGATAATGCAGATAAGGCGCTGAGTATACCTTCCACACGACACAGGAACTTCCGCTCATTCCTTCAGACGGTTGCGGCATTAACTCCCTTGTGCATCCTCCCCGGACGTCCACAGAGTTGGCTCCCGCCGCCTGTTCCACACCCATCCGTCCCACCCCCCGGCCAGGGCGGCCAGCTCCCGGCGAACGAATGAGCTGGGCGCAGGGCGGAGGGAAAGTGAGAAGAACGCGCCAGGTGCCGCAGCGTCAGGGAGGTCCCTCCGCCAGCGGCCCGGCCCCTCCCGCTGTAAAAGGGGTTGTGCCAGGACAACACTGCGACGAGTTTAGTACTGTTCCTGAAGTGATAGCCGGGGCCAGCAAAAGCTGGTGACCTTGACTAAGCAAGTCGCTAATCTCGGGGCCCTCAACCCGTTCCTACACCGTGGCAAAGCCCCTCAGTGCCTCGGCCTGGAAAGTCAGCCGCCTCCCTAGGCAACGTGAGGAATGGTGTGCCGCAGCCACTTGTTAACTCCTTGAAACGTAACGTTTTACTGAATCCCAAGTAACCTTCATTTTAGATGAAGATTTTGTATTTCATACCATAGCTCAACGATTTATTAGGTTTTGGTCTGGCACCTATTGCAGAAACAAGCTGGTAAAGGGGTAACGTGTGTAGTCCACGTGAAAACCTGAGACTTCTCACTCTGGAACAGCTTGAAGCAACAGTCTACCTGACACTGGTAAGCCAAGGAGTTTATCTTAGTCTAAGCAAGACTTTTTTTTTGAGACAGTCTCACTATTTCGTCCTGGGTAAGAGTGCCATAGGGCTTAAGTGATTCTCTTGCCTCTGCCTCCCAAGTAGTGTAGTACAGGCGCCCCCTACAATGCTTGGCTATTTTTTTTTGTAGTAGTTGCCATTGTTGTTTTGGACTGGGTTTGAATCTGGTCTGGTCGAACCTCTCAGCTCTGGTATACGTGGCTGGTGCCCTAGCCCCTGAGCTAGAGGCGCAGAGCCTCTAAGCAAGGCTTTCTATCCAATGGCAATGCAAACTTTGCAATAAACGATAGGAAAAGGCACGTTTAAGACAGGAAGTGTTTCCAATTAGCTTTTAATTGTTCTTCTCAGTGAACTATAATGTATGACCAAATGCTGCTGCCTGCTATAGAAAGTAATTACTATTTTGGCGGGACCCATAGCTCAGTGGGTCAGGAGCCGGTAACATACACCACGGCTGGCAGGTTCAAACCTGGCCTGGCCAGGCCCAACTAAAACAATGGCAACCGCAACGCAAAAAATAGTGGGTGTTGTGGCAGGCACCTATAGTCCCAGCTGTCTGGGAGGCTGAGACAAGAGAATCACTTAAGCCCACGAGTTTGAAGTTGCTGTGAGCTGTGACTCTATGGCACTCTTACTCAGGGTGACAGCTTGAGACGCCGTCTCCCAAAAAAAGTAATCACTATCCCATTAGTTCTGATTTTGGACCTGTTATGACCTACCTCTATACAGCAATGTCACTTGACTTCTTTTCCTGATCCTAAGACACAGAAATTGAATTAAGAAACTCATCTACGCAAAACTAGGTAGTTTCCCAAACACCACACATAAAACAAGGGTTCTTCATTTTAGCAGTGTTTAATGAAAGTTGCATATAAGATTATTTTATTCCTGCATCTTCTCAATTGTTTCTTCCTTGTACTTGCCCTTTTCCTTTCCTACTTGGCGAGATTTGGCTTTTCGTTCAGGATCTTTTTGCGGTCTTTGTCCAGTTTAAGCCTAGTAATAACCACCTTGCTGGGGTGAATGCCCACATGGACAGTTGTGCCATTAGTCTTTTCCCACTGTACCCGCTCATTGTAGATGACGTATTTCTTCCTGTAAACCTGGACTACTTTGCCAATCTGCTGACCTTTATAATGCCCCCAGACAACCTGAACTTCATCATTGTTTCGGATGGGCTTGGATGGAACATTGTACTTCTGTCTCAGCTCTTTGGAAAGAGGGGAAGACATAATCTTCCTGTGAATGTGGGAAGGTGCATTGAAATGTCTTTTGCGGTTCTTGCTTCAGTCAGAAGTCACAAAGGGATTGAGCTTCATTTTGGTGATGAAGGGATTGAGCTTCATTTTGTTGCCTCTCCGGCGATGGCCACAAAAGAGAAGAGCCATGTTCCAAGTTTTATCTGTCTGGAATTAATTACATCTCAGTTGTGGTTTGATCTAATTTTTTTTTTTTTTTGGAAACAGAGTCTCACAATGTCACCCTCGGTAGAGTGTTGTGGTGTCACAGCTCACAGCAACCTCAAACTCTTGGGCTTAAGCAAGTCTCTTCCCTCAGCCTCCCAAGTAGCTGGAACTACAGGCTCCCACCACAATGTCCAGCTATTCTTTGTTGTTGTTGTTGTTCAGCAGGCCCGGGCTGGGTTCAAACCCGCCAGCCCTGGTGTATGTGGTTAGCGCCCTAACCACTGAGCGACGAGCTCTAAGCCATCTAATTTTATTCTTTTCCCAAATGTATAATTAACCAATTATCCCAGTACTATTTGTCATCAAGTCAGTCCTTTCCCAGTCTGCAATGCCGCTCTTGCCTATATCAAGTTTGCATATATGTGTGGGTCTGTTTTTGGATTCTCCATTTATTATGAATATCTGTGCTATTAAATGTTCTGCAACATCATATTTGATATTGTGCAGATATATTGTAGTTTATTAATTCAATGTTTGAGGGCACCCTTATACTTAAATTTTAGGGTTCAAGTAAAATTTCTGGGTCAGAGGTATTTGTTACATGTTGCCAAATTAACGTTTAGTTTTTATCTGAGGGGTTTGCTAATGTACGCTTGTGGAAACTTTCTGATCTAAAAGCCCATGAAAACTTCAGAAAAGTAATTATTAAAAGCATTTCTAATGCTTTTTATAGGTAGTGAAATACAATTTGTGAGGTGCATTTAATTGATTTTTATTTAATTATCCTTTACCATCTGATTGAGGCAGGTTACTCTGGCTAACTCAGGAAGAAATCCCTTTAAGGGTACAGAAAGTGTCCTGATTCAGCTTGGTTGAGAAAGGACCTTGGGTCCCTGCTGTCAGGGCCAGAGTGGAGTTTGGATCTTGGTTGTGTGGAGCATGTGGGATGGTGTGAAAGGCAGCTAGGATGCACAGGGGCCCCACACATGTGCCTGACTTGCAAGTGAGGCCTGTGTTTGTCTGTAGCTCCATTCTCATATTCTCACCTACACCTGGTTAGCCTTCATCACTGCTCCCAGCTGCCATCTTTATCCCAGAAGGATGATGTGACCCATTTGTGATTTCAATGTTTCCATGACCCCAATAGCAATCACTTTAGTACAGAAGGGGTTTCCGTATTGTTTGTATAGGTTGAGCAATGATTTGTATTTGAAAGTGCTTAATCCTAAAATTGCTTTGCAAAGGTGTTCTGAAAACATGATTAAATTAAGTCCTCTAGGAAAGAATTAAAATATTAAAATGCTTTGTAGCTGAAAAGTCATGAGTGATTTACTGTCTCTATATGCTCAACCTGATGGCGGAACTTAAACCTGATACATTGTTAACCTCAGTTATTAGAGAGCAGCTTCTACGTTGGCTGAGGGTGGTTTATTCAGCCAATATCTTAAAGACTAATCGGAAACAAAAAGGTTACACCTAACATATGAATGTACTATGAATTAAAAATAAAAGTATCAGGCGGCACCTGTGGCTCAGGGAGTAGGGTGCTGGCCCCATATGCTGCATATGCTGAGGGTGGCAGTTCATGCCCTGGCCCTGGCCAAACTGCAACAAAAATAAAAATAAAGTGAAATTCCAATATATTTCAAAAAATAAATAAAAGTAGCAACAGCAACAAAAGCAAATAAAAATATCCTTAAGTCTGTGTGCTATTTTTAGCTTCATTGTCAACTTTCTATTTACACCTGTTCCAAACTGTTCTGAAAACTGTGCTATGGGCAGACTAAATGGACCATTTTACTGTAAAATGTGGCTTATCCTTGCACCTACAGCTTCTGCTCCTTTTTGTAGGTTGACCATTACAGACTCGGATGGAGCCACTAACTCCACAACCGCAGTCCTAATAGTCCACAGTGCTGTGGACAACCCCCCAGTTGCCAACGCGGGACCAAATCAGACCATAACTTTGCCCCAAAACTCCATCACGCTGAATGGAAATCAGAGCAGTGATGATCACCAGATTGTACTCTATGGGTGGTCCCTGGCCCCCAGGAGTGAGGGCAAGGAGGTGGCCATGCAGGCAAGTTCTCCCTCCTGCCTTCATACTTCTATCTGTTTGTCAGTCTAGTATTAACAGAGATATTCTGTTATTGCAGTCTTTGCTTCAGTCAGCATCCTTGTGTATTTCTCTAGTGCAGATACGAAGAAGTAAAATTGCTGGGTTAAAGAGTGTGCTCATTTAACATTTTAAAAGATGTTGTCAGCAGCACCCACAGCTCAATGGGTAGGGCGCTGGCCCCATACACTGAGGCTGGCAGGTTCAAACCCAGCCCGGGCCAGCTAAACAACAATGACAACTGCAACAGGAAAATAGCCAGACATTGTGGCGGGCACCTGTAGTCCCAGCTTGGGAGGCTGAGGCAAGAGAATCGCTTAAGCCCAAGTGTTTGAGGTTGCTGTGAACTGTGACGCCATGGTACTCTACTGAGGGCGACATAGTGAGACTCTGTCTCAAAAAAAAAAAAAAGATGTTGTCATGTGGCCTTCTATAAAAGCTGTATTAATTTCTATTCCTTCAATTGTGTATGAAGATACACAATGGACTTTCAGTTGCCTTTTCCTGAGAACACACAAATTTCCTTTTTCAGTCCTATCTCCCTATTAAGTAAAATCATTAGTTTTTCATTATGTCATGCTGTTTACTTATTCTTTAATATTATTTTTTTCTTTTTGTTTCCATCTTTGTATTTGCTATTACTTAGGGAGTACAGACACCATATCTTCATTTATCTGCAATGAAGGAAGGAGAATATACATTTCAGCTGATGGTGACAGATTCTTCAAGGCAACAATCTACTGCTATGGTCACTGTGACTGTGCAGCCTGGTAAGTGGATGGAAAAGAGATTTGGCCCTAGAGATTAAAGCTGAACTGATGGATGGGTTTCTGGGCTTTACATATACCAGTTGTAGTATCTTTTTTTAAATTATTTTTTATTAAATCATAACTTTGTACATTGATTTATGAGGTTTAGTGTATTGCTTTGTGAAATGCTTGTACTGCTACAATGTGAAATGCTTACATTGAACTAAGTAGATACACATCCATCACAATTATACTCATTTCTTAATAGTTTTAAAATGTACCACTGCATCATGCACATTAGGTGAGATCCCACCCAAATACCCTCCCTCCTCCCATATCCCCCTCCCCTCCCCTCTCTCTTCTCTTCCCTTCTACTTTCTGGACTTTAGTTATGTTTTGCCATTCATATGAATGTGTAGGTGGTTATATATTGATTTCATAGTAATATTGAGTACATTGGATACTTTTTCCCCCCATTCTTGAGATACTTTACTAAGGAGAATATGTTTCAGCTCCATCCAGGTAAACACAAAAGATATGAAGTTTCCATTTTCTTTTATGGCTGCATAGTATTCCATGGTGTACATGTACCACAATTTGTTAATCCAGTCATGGATTGATGGGCACTTGGGCTGTTTCCACATCTTGGCAATTATGAATTGGGCTGCAAGAAACATTCTGGTGCAAATGTCTTTGTTGTAAAATGATTTTTGATCATCTGGGTATATACCTAGTAGAGTAGCAGTTCTCAACCTATGGATCGCGAGCCACAGGAACTGTATTAAAGGCTTGCGGCATTAGGAAGGTTGAGAACCACTATAGTAGAGAAATTGCCGGATTGAACTGTAGGTCTACTTTTAATTCCTTGAGTGTTCTTCAAACTTCTTTCCAAAAAGGTTATATTAGCTTGCATTCCCACAAGCAGTGCAGAAGTGTTCCCTTCTCTCTGCATCCACGCCAACATCTGTAGTTTTGGGATTTTGTGATGTGGGCTAATCTTATTGGAGTTAGGGGATATCTCAAAGTGGTTTTGATTTGCATTTCTCTGATGATTAAGGATGATGAGCATTTTTTAATGTGTTTGTAGGCCATCTGCCTGTCTTCATCAGAGAAGTTTCTGTTCAAATCTCTTGCCCACATAGAAATGGGGTTATTTGTTCTTTTCTTATTGATTAGTTTGAGTTCTCTGTAGATTCTAGTTATCAGACCTTTGTCAGAAGTATAACCCGCAAAAATCTTCTCCCATTCTGAAGGTTGTCTGTTTGCTTTACTTACTGTGCTCTTGGCTGTGCAAAAGCTTTTTAGTTTGATCAGATCCCAGTAATGTATTTTTGGTGTTGCTTCAATTGCCCAGGGGGTCCTCCTCATAAAGTATTCTCCCAGGCCCATTTCTTCAAGTGTTCTCCCTACACTCTCTTATAGTATTTTTTTAGTATCATGTCTTTAGTTTAAATCTTTTATCCAGTGAGAATCAATTTATGTTAATGGTGAAAGGAGTGGGTCCAGTTTCAGTCTTCTACAGGTTGCCATCCAGTTCACCCAGCACCATTTGTTAAATAGGGAGTGTTTCCCCCTCTGAATATTTTTTTTTTTGAGACAGAGACTCAAACTGTCACCCTGGATAGAGGCTGTGGCATCATAGCTCACAGCAACTTCCAATTCCTGGGCTCAAGCAAGTCTCCTGCCTCTGCCTCCCAAGTAGCTGGGACTACAGGCGCCCGCCACAACGCCAGGCCGTTTTTTTTTTTTTTTTTTTTTTTTTGGTTGTTGCCGGCATGGTTGTTTAGTTGGCCGGGGATTGGTGTGGAACCCGCCAGCTTAGGTGTACGTGGCTGGTGCCTTAGCCCATTGGGCCACAGGCGCCGAGCCCCCCCTCTGAATATTTTTGATAGGCTTGTCAAAGAAAATGCAACATTTGTAACAGTAAGAAATAAATATCAGTCCCTTTTCATGATTTTTGTAAAGCTTCCTGTTTGTATTTGCAAAATGAACAACAATGCTTAAGAAACATCAGTCCCTTTTCATGATTTTTGTAAAGCTTCCTGTTTGTATTTGCAAAATGAGCAACAATGCCTGTGTCTACTGAACAGTCTACTGAACACCTAAAGGCATAGTTCAAACCAGAAAAACATTTGGTTTGAACTGTCGTAGGCGTTGTTTGGAGTCAAAAGATTAAGAGGAGCTGAGAACAACAGCCTTGTTTATGAAATCTCTTGGTTTTTAAATGTTTTTATTTGGACCAGACATATGTGGGTCTGTGCTTGGGGCTGGGCTCCCTGGTTCCTCTCCTCTAAAAAGTCTTTTTTTTTTTTTTTTATTTTTGAGTCAGAGTCTCGCACTTGTCACCCTGGGTAGAGTGCTATGGCATCATTTCTCACAGCACCCTCACACTTTTGGGGCTCATGTAATTCTCCTGCCCCAGCCTCCTAAATACCTGGGACTATAGGAGCCTGCCACAACTCTCAGGTAATTTTCCTTTCCTTTCCTTTTTCTTTTTCTTTTCTTTTCCTTTCCTTTCTCTTTCTTTCTTTCTTTTTTTTTTTTTTTTTTGACAAAGTCTCACTTTGTTACCCTCAGTAGAGTGCTGTGGTGTCACAGCTCACAGTAACCTCAAACTCTTGGGCTCAAGTGATTCTCTTGCTTCAGCCTTCCAAGTAGCCAGACTACAGGTGCTTGCCCAATGCCTGGCAATTTCTTTTAGAGGTAGGGTCTCGCTCTGGCTCAGGCTGATCTTGAACCTGTGAGCTCAGGCAATCCACCCACCTTGACCTCCCAGAGTGCTTGGATTACAGGCCATCATCATGCCTGGCCTTCAGCTAATTTTTCTATTTTTAGTAGAGACAGGGTCTTGCTCTTGTTCAGGCTGGTCTCCAACTCCTGAGCACAGTTGATCCACCTGCCTCCCAGAGAGCTAGGATTATAGGCATAAGCCACCTTTCCCAGCTCATCTTCCAAACGTCTCCGGTGGCATCTCATGTTTCTGGGATAAAGCTCCAATTCCTGCGCAGAGCATGGTATCTGAAATAGATTTGTCCCCTCACAGTATTCCTTTTCCTCAGTCCCCTTGACGTGGTGAAGGCCTAGCTCAACAGAGACAAATGGAATGAGGCAGCAGTTTGCTCAGCTCCGGGTTTAGGTGCTAAGGCTCATAGGAAGGCAATGGTGGGCGGTGCCAGTAGCTCAGTTAGGGTTGAGGCTGGCGGGTTCGAACCTGGCCTGGGCCAGCTAAACAATAATGACAACTGCGACCAAAAAATAGCTGCATGTTGTGGCGGGAGCCTGTCATCCCAGCTACTTGGGAGGCTGAGGCAAGAGAATCACTTAAGCCCAAGAGTTTGAGGTCGCTGTGAGCTGTGACACCACAGCACTCTACCAAGGGCGACATAGTGAGACTCTGTCTCAAAAAAAAAAAAAAAGAAAACAAGAAGGCAATGGTCTTGGAAATCAGGCTTTCAAGGGACACAGGGAGCTTTCTGAGAGCCCTCACAGTGTTCTGTCTACATATTAAGAATCTAAACTTAGAGGGCTAACTACCGAGTGGATCACGGGTCTGGGAAGAATGCAGGATGTGAGGAAATTCCCTGTGCACATGAGCAGAGACCCACAGGAGGGGTAAGGGGAGGGGGGTGTGGGAGGGCAGGGTAGGAGCAGGAAGAGGGCTGGCTAGCACCTGGGAGTGGGGGCAGCATACAGAGATGTGCACAGTTCTGAGGGAAGAGAGAACATTCTAGAACACTGTGCTTTCCTGGGTAGCTGCAGGGCTTGCATGGCTTGGAGCTGATGCTCCCCCTGCTTGACTTGGGAGCACGGGGTACATGGCTGGGTGAGTGGCTGAGGAAGGTGGGCCCTGCGGGAGCCTCACTGAGCCTTAACACAGGACGGAGGTCCCAAGGTAGGGGAGCACAAGGGCGCTGACAGCGCTGGACGCAGGATGATGCCCTGGACATCAGGCCCCACTCCCTTCAGGGATCCTGGCTGGAGTGTCCTGTGACCACAGGCCACTAGGAAAGAGGCCCATGTCTGGAGAGGGGACAGGCGAGTTCAGCAAGAGGAAAACACTACAGGGTCATCCTCCCTAGTACAAAACGACACTTGGTGACTTGAGAAGAGAGCTGAAGAGATGTTCAAGCAAAAATCATCTGCGATGCTTGTTACAAATGGGGACCCCCACGGTGGGGCTGGGTGGAGGGGGGATTGGGCTCACCTCTGACTCCAGCAAGGACAAGGGGGATTTACAGCCAAGGAGCAGGGTGGAAAATTACTGAGAGGAAACATCAAGGATAAGGGGAATTCTTGTTCAATCGGCTCAACAGAATTCTTGCAGAAGGCTGGCCAGAGCAATGAAATAGCGAGCGCGGGGATAAGAGTAGATCCCAGAGGCGGGGGATTTTTGCTAAACTGGAATAGCAAGACTCTTGGTCGAATGGAGTTCTACAAGGACAGAAAGGAAAACCGGGGCTCAGGGCCTGTGAGGAAGAGGGGGGACTCCAGGAGACCTGCTCAACAGTGGGTGAAAGGAGAGTCCTTGTTAGAGGGACATGGAGAAGAATCTCTAAACATCAGTGTTTACCCCCCAAAAGAAGAACTATGTTTGAGCTGGACCAGGGCCCCAAACATGTGAATTTGGCTGATTAATCACCACCTGGGCTTGAGTATGTTGCATGGTATAGAACAAGATGTCTGAGAGGGTGGGATTTACAACACAGATTTAGGAATAAAATCAGTTGTGTTTTCTGCACGTATCTATCTTGTACAGCTCAACTTTTACCTACTAAAATAGTTAAAAACAAACATAAACCTCTTCACAATCTGTCCCTCTCGCCACCCACACCTCATTCTCCTGTCTAACTGGCCTGAGTCTCTCACCCACGTCACTGCTACGATGATCATCGCGTCTGTTCTGCTAATTGCAGTAGAAGGAAGTTCTTCAAAGGCCAGGAATAAATCCTAATCACTTTCGTATTCCCAGAACCTTGCAAAATGCCTAGCAGATAGTAGGTGCTCAACACATGTCAGGTGGCTGTACAGATAAAAACATTCCAACACTACAGGTGAGAAAGGGCAAGAGATTGGTAGTGTGATTGAAAAGGCCTACATATCTTGTCCTGGCACCTGAAATTCTTCCACCAGAGACTCTACAGCAGTGATTTAACATGCACGCTGTGAAATTTTTAAAGATCATTAGTTAACTTATTTTTGAAAGTCATTCAAAGCACAGCAAGTATTTTTTTTTTTACTCTTTTTTTTTAATCAACATAATTAAAGTGCGCCATTGACGTTCCTCTATAGGTTCAAATATGCTGTGAGATTAAAAAAGATTGAAAAAGACTGTCCTACAGTGAGGCAAGACGCAAACTCCTGCCTCCTCATTATCGCATTATGAGCCATCAGCACCTTATCACTGAGGAACTCCGCTGAGCAGGGGCATAGAGCAGGGTTCTGGAGGAGAAAATTAAGCAGAAGAGGGCTGTCAGGGGCCTTTCTGGAAAGAGTTTCCTGAATCTGCTAGGGTAAGGCTTCTCATTCAGGCTTCAGTCAGTTTAAGGAGACTGAGCTTGCTGGGCAGGGCCTGGGGCACTGAGCCCCCACCTCATGAGTATGTGGCCAAATCATTTACCCGCAGCCCCCACACTTACCAGGGCCCCTGCTTGGTTTAATGTTCCGCTGTGCCATCTTGAAATTCTTCATCATTTTCTAACATGGGGTCCTGCAAATTCGTTTTGCACTGGGCTCTACAAATTATGTAGCTGGTCCCCATTGGGGGACACCATAACTGAAGGAAAGAACACACAGGGAGCAGATGGGAAGAGGCAAAGAAACATTCTTCCGGCTCGGTGCCTGCAGCTCAAGTGGCTAAGGTACCAGCCACGTACACCAGAGCTGACGGGTGTGAATCCAGTTCCAGCCCGCCAAACAACAAGGACAGGTACAACCAAAACAAGGCTGGGCGTTGTGGTGGGCGCCTATAGTCCCAGCTACTTGGGAGGCTGAGGCAAGAGAATCGCTTAAGCCCAGGAGTTTGAGATTGCTGAGAGCTGTGTGACTCCACGGCACTCTACTGAGGGCTACATAGTGAGAATCTGTCTCAAAAAAAAAAAAAAAAAAAAAAAAGAAATGTTCTTCCACCATCATAGTTTTGCATAAGGCCCCATGGCTAGCCCAGCAAGCCTACAGCAAGGCCAGGATGCCCAAGGCAGCAGATGAACCTCCAAGTGGGCACTGACTAAGGTTTCGTGCATCTTGTAGTTAGAGATGGGCTCCCAGATGTCAGGAAGAAGGGCCTTTGGGAACCTCTCACTTGCCCTCCTCACCAGATGTCATCACCCCCTTCTCTGCTGTGGCACTTCAGCAACACCATCTGTTTGATGTCACTCATGGCTCCGGCTTCCTTCCTTTGAAGCTGATGACCAAGGGTTGGATGTTCTTTGCTAATGTCATATCACTGACCTTCGTAGGACTCCAGGAGGTAGCCAGGAAACAGGGTTAATCATAACTGTGCCACACACAAAGGAACAACTGCAGCAGAGATGCAAGTGATCATGCAGTCAACGTATCACACAACTCAACATATTTTTGGTAATAATCAGTGGTTGTGGCCTGCTGGGAAACAGGCCCAATCATTAATTTCATATCTAAGAACCTGTGAAATACTCCCTTGGTTGACACACAATGGTTCGGTATGTTCCCCGATCCCTTTTGCATGATTTGAAACAAAAGATGACAATCTGCTGTATCTAATACATTTCCTCTGTGAATTCATCACTGACCTTGTCATCTTCCTTTCCAGATAAGAGTTCTTCACGTACCACATTTATATCTTTCTGTGTATATTTTTCTTTCTTCAGTACAAACTGGAATGAGAACTGACTGAACCCTGTTCATCTATCTCTAGAATAAGAATGAAAAATAACAAGCATCACATGAAGGAAAGTCCCCTCTTTGTCATTTTTTTAATGAATGTCTTTGTAAACACTTCATATATTTGGCTCTGTGCTAGATTTAAAGCAAATCCAAAGATAATCTTTGTCCTTGGAAAAGTAATATTATGTCTAGAACACGTGGAAGAACACACGTAAATCCCTCCTCACTGCTAAGGGGGACCATAGATCGTAGATACAGAATGCCCACGAGTGATGGCATAGGTATTTATTATGCTATGAATATGATATACTAAAGATCAGAGGAGCTTTTAATTTTAATTTAAAGGAGCAGAGCAGAGACAGGGTTTTTTCTAAGCTTCACATGAAACAATAGGACTTTTCCAGAGTATTGTATCAACACAGCAGTAGTGGCCAAAGAGAATTCCTATTCATTGCTTTGGGGCTGTTGCATGCTATGTCCTTTACAAATAACCTCTCACTTAATCTTCGTTAGATATCCGACCTGTGAGCAGTGGTTAAATATTTGCTTCATGGCAAAGGGTATGCATTTTAATCTTGCATTCCTAAACAGAAATTTCACACTTGTGCTCTTCTAGTCCTATAAAAATAATTAATGGTATAGTTTCAAGACATTGTCATTATCATACAGGGTACTGGAAGTCTTGAAAGTAGAAATCACTAGGGTGCGGTAGCTCATACCTGTAATCCTAGCACTCTGGGAGGCTGAAGTGGGTGGATTGCTTGAGTTCCAGAGTTGGAAACCAACCTGAGCAAGAATGAGACCCCGTTTCTAAAAATAGCTGGGCATTGTGGTGGGTACCCATAGTCCTATAGCTACTCCGGAGGCTGAGACAAGAGCATCACTTGAGCCCAGGAGTTTGAGGTTGCTGTGAGCTATGATACCAAGGCACTCTATCCAGCAGACAGAGTGAGACTCTGTCTCGAAAAAGGAAAAAGGCAGTCATTTTGCCTCCTGTCGCCCGTAAAACAGAAATTATAATAATATATGACCTGACTACCTAATAGGGTTTTGTAGATCAAAAACGATTGTAAAAATGAAAGTCCTTTGGAAACCAAAGCACTTTGCTTGTCTAAGGTATTATCTTGATCCTCACACCCCCTCGCACCCAGTCTTCCTGGGGTGATTTATGTTTACGGAACCCTTTGATATAGATCAGGAAATTCCTGGCAGTCCTGACACTCAGGTGTAGTTTACTTGTCTCTGGGTTTTAAGACACGCTGGGGGAGATTCTCCTTATAAAATTTTCTGTCTCTCTGGGGCTTTCGTTTCCTCAGCATCTTTAAAACAAATGTACAATGTGCCTTACAGCCAGTAAGTGAAAGCCACATCCCTTTATCTCTGTTCTGAGAAGGAGATCAAATTACAGCCTCTGTGAGGAAGGAACATCTTAGTTCCTTTTCTTGCTGAGGCAAAGGCTTAGATCCCTAAATCATTCCGAGAGATACAGGATGGGGCTAACCCGGGGTCATGCCAGCAGCTTTAGTACAAAGGCTAGTAACTTCCAGGTTTAGTGATTTGTGAGCAGAAGCAGCAAGCAGTTCCTTTACAATAACAAAGGGAGAAGGGGCAAGGGAAGAAGGGCCCAGATATAGCAGAGTGCTGGAAAAGTGGCAGGAAGCAAGCGAGGGCAAGGAAATGAGAAAGAAATTTGGGTGGTGACTCAGGCCTTTTCAGACTGAGAAACGGGCCAGCTGCTTGGTTCTTGTTCTTACAACTCCTAATTCCAATTAGTAAAGACCTTCCAATTATTTTTTTTTCTTCCTTCAGACTTCATATTTTTAGTGATGTAAAAAATGGTTATTTTGTTTGCAACAGCCAGTGAGGGTGAGAGAAAAGTGCTGGAGAGGAAAAGCTTTTCCTCTACCCTCCTAGGTTCAGTGACTGGGGCCTACAAATTCAACTGACAGGCTCAGCACCTGTGGCTCAATGGGCTAAGCTGGCAGGTTCGTACACCTGAGCTGGCAGGTTCGAGTCCAGCTGGGCCCTCCAAACAACAATGACGGCTGCAACCAAAAAATGGACGGGCGTTGTGGCGGGCGCCTATGGTCCCAGCTACTTGGGAGACAG